>JAPYYZ010000836.1:0-29612 GCA_030522705.1 Eretmocerus eremicus
ACGTATTGCTGTGATAACGAAACCGTATGGGTCTGACAGCAATACCACGCACCAAAACGTTTGAATAGTCCCAGTGGCAAAATGCTTCTCTCAGTGTATTATACTTTTCACTACGAGGGAGGAAAAGTATGTGTGGGTCCTAATCACGTACTTTTATCCTCGAGTGGTAAGAACACAATTTAGCGCCAGTGGCACATTATCGGCGATCAAAATTTCGACAAAAATCTCGACAAAAATAATATTTCAACGTGTGCGTGAGACGCAATTAGCCAAGCCTCGCATTTGCGGCTTTACCAAGATAGAGCGCATCGGATTTGCATTCCATCTCCGCGAGGCCAATAAGAGATAGATAGCAGAACCAATGTCGACCCTCCTCACGCTTTCCAGCACATTTGCATTCTTTTTAGATGCGCGTTCCGATCGCTATTTAAAGCAACCTCATTTGCAGTAATTTAGAAGCTCCAGTTATTGGTTCAAATTAAGAGCTATCATGCAGTATTCTTGTAGCTCTCAAGCTCTGCTGCAATACAACTCTAAATTTCCTCCAAAAATCAAGGGTAGGATTTGCGAAGTATCGATGGAATTAAATCATCTCTCTCAATCTGCCGGAGCTGGTTTGAATAGGTTTTCACTCATATCGACCAGTTCTTCACTCGAGCGATTTAGATGAAAGAATCTTAAAAAGTAGTTTGAAAACTCTGTTATATTTCCCTGTAATCGGTTGACTCTGTAAGACTCTGTCGAGAGCCTCACGACGTATGATTTCCCACGAAACCCGACTCCCGGTATTATTGGTCTGCGAACGGGATCTTGTGGAAGTTGGGGGCTCGATCGGCAGCTCGCGTTGGATGAAATTCGGTCGAGAGCCGCGATTGAGAGTTTCGCGCTGGCGTTGATCGAATCGAGTGCCGCTTGCCAATCGGAGCCATACGTTCGGATTGCCGCGCTCGACTGCACATTTCGCGAGATACAATTTCAGATCGCGAAGGTCATCGCGGCCAACCAGCCGAGCAGTGCGGCAACTAGCCCCCGTCGTCGTCGGCTCGCTCCGAAGCCAACGCGAGCGTGAAATGAATGCGGCTCGGCTCGCGAGGTGCCGCCGCTTCCATATTTCACTGCCTCGTCTTCCAGCAAGTATGCGCGATGCTTTTACTGCTTTTGCCGCTTCACGTTGGCCTCTCGCACACTTTTACCACGTTTTTGCGGAATTCACTCTCACCGGAGCAAGATGCGGAGAAAGAGAGAGGGCGAGAGGATACTTACACTATATGCGGGACGCCTCGCGGCAGTCCTCGCGCTACAGCATCGCGAAAAATATGTGGCGTCGAATCTATCTCGAGATTTTATGGAGAACGCCAGCGACGCATCACCCTAGAGCGAAGATGGTCTCCCTGTTCTCATCGGGCCCTGTGTTATAGAGACAGCGAGGCGCCCGAGTACGAGTCCATGCCGTAACGAGCTTTCGCAGCTTTTTGCGAAGACCACGCGCTCGCCCAGATGCTTGCGCGCGCGCTCTGTCGTCTGTCGCATGGGCCAGCGCAGCTAAGTTCATCGAGTTGAATAAGAATCTGCTCTTGTACGAGCTACCGACTCAACCCATCTGGTTGCCATTGCAATCCGACGACACGATAGTGGTGGAATATCAAAATTTTTGAAAACATATACACACGTGACAGGCATTCGAAGTCGAGTTCACTGGTTTTCACATGTAAGACTCGACGTTTCGTCTATGCTAAAGGTAGATTATTCATTGAACACATGCCATTACATTTCGATGAAAAACAGTCACGCGTAAGAGGAATATTGACTCATTTTATACTCGGTACCAAATATGCAAGGACCGAATTGGTGAAATTGGTCGACAGATAGATCAATGGCTACTTGACATACCATACAAAACATAGATGTTCCGAAAACAAAATGATGGGTTGTCTTTTAAATTTGTATATTTCTCTGCCATTTCTCTGTGGAATAAGCTGCCTGGTGACATTAGACGTGAATATGCCCGCCCTGCATTCAAAACAAGATTGTTTCTACACTTGCTCGCTAGTACCGAGTGAAGACTTTCAATATTCATTATTTTGGCCTGGTCGTGCCTTCCTTTTGCCACAGAGCGCCCTATTCGCAGGTTCGGGTCCCGAGAGATGGCGCGGATCGCAGCTTTCTAAGGTAGAAAAAGCCACGTGACCTCTTTATACAGACACGTAGCTGCGTTTGTGTGAGGGCCAAAATCTATGTATTTCTTCTACCTTAGAGCGTTTCAGGAGTTATCCGCCAGGTGTGACACTTTCGACCGAACCTGCGAATACGGGAACTCAATGGCATGTCGTGATTTATAATTCTGATCTCATGGTAAGTATCAGCATCATGATAATATCGTTATGGATAATTATATCGACATTACTTTTAAAATCGATATTTTATTGGTATTTTAGACTTTTTCTCCTCTTTACATCTATTATTATTTATTAGAGTGTATTACTTGACATTTTATGTGATAGTGAACGTGAGGGTCCTCTTAGCCTTTACTATATGGTCTAGTCCTAGACACTTACAGGTTAATATGTAATGCACGTAGTCGACGACACTGGAGCAGGAGTCCATAGTTGAGTAAATCAATATCAATATCAATATCAATATATTCTCTCGCAAGATTATAAACAAATAGCAAAACACCAACACGAATGCAAATATTCACAGTCTTTCGTCACGAGGCAGTAGCGATGTTGACGAGTTGGTTGATAAGTTGTACGACTATAAATCCCTCAGATTTCAAATAGATAGCCTGGGTCTGGTGACTGACTTAGGCAAAAACAGCCATAATTAACTTGAAATGTCCCGCAGTCGATCTTGAGAACCAAGCTCCTTGGGAAAAAGTTCAAGAAATGAGCTTTTTCCAGGATCTCCTTGTATAATTTTGTCATTCGATAAAGCTTTGAATTTATAGAGGGAACGTGATCCTCTGATACTTTTTCCGATTTCACTCGAACACGACCACCTTCTTCGCGCGGCACAACTTTTGATCGTCAGAATCCTCCAAGATCGGTAGACTATTTCAGCAACAAGATATCTCATGTAGTAGCTTTCCAGTAGCTCAAAGTCGGCGAGGGAAGGGGGCCGCGTTGGCATAGCTAATTAAGATCGCAGAACTGCGGTCTGGGTCCAATATCTCGAGAATCGATTCTGGGAAGTCGAGCGGCGAAACAGCGGGAGCAGTGAAAGACGTATCGGTGAGCGCAATCATCTCATCAAGCTGACATGCTAGTAAAGCTGGGGTCAGGGTAGTCACTTCGCCTACACGGCCCGCCGAACCATCGCACAGTCAGATGCGGAGACGAAGGTAGATGCAGACGTAGATAGGTATATACACAGAGTGAGAGCGGAGCAAAGCGGAGCAAAGCGGTAAACAAGGAAGTAATTGAACTGGGATCGTTGAAGATTCTCGGTGCCCGAGACGAGACTAGCTCCGGCTATTGGGATAATTACGGACGGGGCCTAATTGGGCGACTGTCTAAACATGCCCGAGCCGCGATAGCGTCCGACTCGACAGAACGGCGAAGGACGTGCGGAGCGATTTGGACCTCGAGACGAGACGGTCTCGTGTAACTTTGTGTGCGTATCGCCGAGTACATCCGCAAGTTTGTTAGCGGCGCGCATAATGTCCACTCCGTACTAGCCGAGATTGCCAATCCAGCGAATGGCAATATTCCCTCGAATATTCCCATCGATTGGCTCATCGATTTCAACCTTTGAAGCAATTTCTTTGGTTAAACTTCGTTGTTGATATCAATATAATCACATCGACGAATGAGAATTGGAAAGCACCATATTGCTTGGTTGAAAAATAAAAAGCCCCATCTCATCTTTCAGCTTAAAAAGCTCTCTCTCAATATTTGATAAAATAAAAAGCTATATCTCAAAAAACTTTGTAGATGTCCAGAAGTGAGAAAGTTATATAAAGAAATGTATTTTGTTTAGTATAGGGCACGTAACGGGCACATCTTTTCTCAGAAATCAAAGAAATTTTTATGTGAATATCGTGAGCTCGAAGTGAGTCGGTTTCCTGAGATCCGAATAGAAGTTCTACAACTCGTAGAATGGACTAAAAACACTCGACCACCACTTGCCGATGTGTATTTAAAAACACGATGCGGTTTTTTGAAGAAATGAAGTGAATTATAACTAACTTCAGCATTCATCTCGCCTTTGCGAGCTAATTAACACTTTTCAACTGAGCTTTTTTCATTACCTACTCTACGATAAAGAGCTTTCTACGCAAACTTTTACTGACCATGAGATGGGGGTTTTTCACGCAAACTTTTTGAGATAGGGCTTTTGCTTTCTCAAAGCATTGTATTCGTTCATAAATTTTTTCCAAAAAACTTTCTAATTTTGCATTTTACTCAAACTGCCTGAGATGAGGCTTTCTATTACAGGAGTCCCTTGTTTAGCCGCGGTTATTCGGTTTGTACTCGTCCCTCGTTCTACGCGGGCTGAGTCGCGTTCTCCGCGGATCCACGTCCGTGTCTGATTTAGAGTGAATCCATTTCTATGCGATTTTACTTGTGACCAGTGATGTGCAACTTTATAAAACCCCATCCCTACCGTATGTGTTAGGTTTGGATGATACTTATTTACTGTTTATAGTTCTTATATGATCGATTGGCAACATTTTTCTATTTTATGAATGGCTTCAAATCATACAAGTGATTTGTTTCTTAGGAGTCTGAGATTTGAGCATTTTCTTGATATGGGGGTAAACACTTCCGAGGAACTCCACTAAGACTTCTTGAGACGAGCAAAGCAGTATAAGATGACAGATTCTGTCGAGAAATAGATTGACTCTCCTATAATTTTTCCAAATTTTTGTCATTTATATCCCTTATATCTCATTTTGTTATGCAATGTTGATATTGAATTTGTATGAACAGTCTTTTATAAATCAAAATCATTCATGAATTGCAATTTTTCTTATGGCATGCACAGGCGGTCAAACATAACCCCCCCCCCCCCATTTCCTATAAGACCAAGGTCTTTTTATCCACGGTTTTGTTATTCGCGGTACTGTTTTTGAACGTAGTCCTTCGGATAACGAGGGACTCCTCTATCTCTCAAATCAATAAGGCTCCGTTATTCTCAAGCCTCGACATCATCTCCACTGTTGACGAATCAACCACCTTCGATCTTTTTTGTTACAGGATATTGATTAAGAAAGAGTCGTACGATCATCTTCATGTTCTCATATTGTTTGCTGTCGTCGTCTTGAAATCGAGGAAAAATTTCTGATACTATTATAATCAAAGTCAGTTCCATCGCCTTCCATATTTTGATCGTTAGCCTCACAAAGTTCGGCGAGTTGGTTTTTTTTATAGTTCCGTGAAGCTGTCATCAAAATGGTTACAAAAATTCCAGATGAAATTCTTGGAAAGCATCTACTGATTCGTGGAATCAGTAGATGCTTAGAGCAGGTTGATAGCCTCATTGTTGTCGTAACTTGCAGATCTTTAGTCCACGAATCACAGCAGATAACTCATCTTGAGCGGTATTTGGCGAAAAATTGGAAGCTCGATGGCGTCAAAGTTTACTAACCAAGGAACAAATGCGCCGCTTATAGGAGATGCGAGAAGAGCTCGGAATCTCGACACTACGAATCATTGTGAACAGATTCAGCTACCGCTTCCCCTCCTCTTTAGCGCTGAGGTCTGTTGTGTACGGCCCCTAAGCGCACCTAAGCAACAAGTACCTGCGACCCGCGCTCGGTTCGTTTGTTTGGCCACTCGTCCACTCAACTGCCCCCCAGAGTCAGGAAAAATACGAAAGCACAGTACAGAGAGTCGGGTCGTCATGCATTGTGTGCACCTGTTGCATTGTCGGCTTTTCCACAGTTGTGATGCGTCGAGGCCCGCGCACAGCGCCACTGATGGTGACGCCTGCGTGAAAATCTGAAAATGCATGGCGGTCGCAAAGCCGGAGTCGGCCACCTGCGGTGCGCTATGGGCCTCGCTCGAGGGCTGCTCCGCTGCAGCGACGCGTTTGAAACAGTGTGTCGCCTTCGCTCGCCGGTCCCGTACAGCGTTGAGTGCTCACTTGCTCTTGCTCGGCGATGCTCTGCAGAGTCGATATCGGCAGTGTTATCGCACATTTTAGACGCTTGCGAGGTGCCAATCGCTGACGCCCCAGTTGAGCGTGCAGCCCTTCATCGCATCGCGAATCGCGATTCCGCAGGACGATTGTGCCGAGTGCTGGTTGCGCGGGGATCTGTGCACAAAACGAAACGCGGAGCCGTGGGACATCTCGTGAACGATGTCGATCGATTTGTTGGTGTCAGTGCCGACGAGCCTGGTAGAATTTGTCCCCGCTGCTGATCCAGACGCTGCCGCTGCACTTATCAATGGGAGGCCGAGGTGGTGCGAGTGACAGGCAGGTATGCGTCTCGCTCGGTCCCGCTCGCCTCATTGCGGCCGAGAGCTGTGGCTTGGCTGGATGGAGATTTTCCAGCAGCTTATTAGCGACCACTTTCTAATCGCTGCTCGTCCTCGTCTATATCTCGGTGTTCGGCCGGCTCGATCGGTTTCGAGAGCTCTTCAACCAAGCCTCCCGCCTATGCTGCTCATCATCAGCGTATGAAGGCATTCCCGGTTCACGATCGCTTTTTCATTTTTCATTGCTGGTGAACATCAGCCTCTGACATTTTACGCCTTCGAGTGACTTCCAATCTTTTTTAGCACAATGCCACCATGATAGTTCTGGCGAATCAAGCAGAATATTCTAGGGGAACTTACTCTATCATAATGAATCACGTTTTTTGCTTGTCTGCAGTTGTCTTGCATATAAGCATGTAAGTTGGATAAGTGTTTGATGAAAACCAAGTCAAACAAATTCATCTCCCTTGTTCATCTCTTGTTTTATCAGAGCATTATCTCATTATACATTTGAATCCGTAGCGGAATAAAGTCCTCAATGAAAAGCACATGTTACAAGAAGAAAAATTAAAAGTATCAAATCAATTGACGGCACCTAAAAACCGAAGATGTTTTTGTGATATCGTACGCAATTTATAAGTGCTTTAATACTCTCTTCACAATCAAAAATCTGTTAATATTTCTCAAACTACCTTGACAGAATCTGGAGTCGAATTGCATTAATTCCTCGTAAATGACTCTTTAATTGACATATTTCAATCCGATAAAAAATCTCGAATGAGAATCGCACTTCATGTAATTTCAATCTACATCTTGAGTTATTGATTAGATTCTGAATCATATTAAACTATTACTTTCGAAACAACTACATTACCTGTGCAAGAACCATGAATCCTCAATTCTTCCGTGCCACAATTACTTTTTGTACGATTTTACATTTTTTCAATAGTCTTAGATTACATTTTTCTACTCATCCTAGGTGAACCTGAGACTTTATTCAAGTACACCATTACAGCTTCTCAACTTTGTCTTTGGCAGCTGTATTTTTTTCCAAATGTAAACTAACTCGAGTCATTCCATTGTTTTTTTTTATTTTCTTTGTAAAGTTATCATAGGTTACTCGAAAAATATTACTTTGTCTTCCTCTCATAGAGCTATCATATATGATAGGGAAAGTGTTTTAACTTGATCAGAAACATATTACTATTGTCATTTCGATACGCTTGCTCTGCAATCAACTCACAATTAGTCTTATCTTCAGGGACCCTTGTAATACCATACCATATCATTTTATTGAGTAGATCTGACCAGAACAAACAGTTGATAGCGAATTTGTGAGCTTCATTTTTTTTGGTCCATGGAATGATATTCAGATTATTCATCATTCTCTCTATAAGTACTTGATAACGAACTTGCTTGTGCAAGACAATAAAATGCTCTCTGATTCTATAAAAATATCATTAGGCTATTTTTCATTTTCTTTACTCCATAACAGCTATAGCCTCGTAACAGCGTTTTACGTACATCTATAAATTCTCAATAGCTGCGTGTATACTCGTCCAGAGTTATTACGCAGAAGAGTGGTGATTAATGGAATAAAAAGGCCAAAAATTCATAGTCTCAGGATCGTCATGGTTATCATCGACAACATTCCTGTGCGGCTTGACTCATTACATCAAAATAGCTAAATTGTAGAAATTCTGCTTCGTGGTGCTCGACTTCTGCCAGTTTGTGAGGGCTGCGTTTGGTTTTGGTTTGCTTTCATGGTTTGAGAATTTTCTCTATCTAAGAAAAGCATTGATTGAGGAGCAAAGTGAAGTAACTGAATAAAATGAATATGAATCACGGGAGTCATGACAGTGGTTCAAATTGAGGGTACATCGGCGCGTACGTCCTAAATATATTTGAGGCCAGTGGACACATCTCACCTAAAAGTTGGAGGATGGCCATGAGATTCTATCAAATAAAATGTCTCAAAGTGGGTTTGACAGCTCGAAAAACGAACGAGGTGAGCGGATCATCCTGCAGATAAAGATCGCTTGAAGGTGCGCCGAGTAATCGATTTTGCAGTAAAAGTAGATTGTGCTATCTTGTTTTGAAGAAGCTATCTTGCTTATTGGAGCCAAGTTGCGGTGGCCTAAAAATAAAAACGAAATAACTTCGAGGTCTGCTCTTCACGAACTTCGGGATTGAAATGACGGCTTGAATAGTCCATCTGAGTGAGTGTCTGGTTTTCCGTCGAACGCACTAAGGCGATGTCCTGCAGTTTGTTCAATGAATGAGAAAATGACCATTATTTAAATCACAGCACTTTGCATCTTGTCAAATGCATCTCAAATAATGAACGGGACACTCTAGATGGGAGTTTTAATCCCAGAATCAAGTTGGGTGATTAATATCACGAAACGATGTCTGCAGACTCAATAAATTTGCATGCGAATAATAATCGAGCAGCGAGTTCGTTGAACCTGCTCGATGCATACTTTAATATTGAATTCTGCATTCGCGCACAACGGCATAAAAGTATACAATGAGCGCCGATCAACATACTCAAATTAAAGTGCGCGAACGGTTACCTGCGCGCGCCTCTCGCTGCACCGGTGGTATAGCAGCTCGCGCGTACATATACATAAATACATTTACTTTCAAGAAGCCCGTGAATATGCATATTATTACCGCGAAGGAACTGCGGGCAGTCGGTGTTGTGACTGCGCCGAGGAGCGAGCGTGAGAGATAATGCAAAAGCGAGACGACGCGAACGGCGAAGCAAAACGGAAGAAATCGCACACGAGCCGCAGACTCGGATGCTTTTTCGCGAACGAAGACGCTCAAGAATATTGTGAGCGCACGAGTACACGCGGTGGCAAGCCGGCGATTAAGTGGGCCAAGCCAGGCCGCAAAAAGCGAAAACCGGGCGTGTGGGTCATTGCCAAATCCTCTCTCCTTCTCCTGTCGTCTCCTTTTTTTGAATTTTTATTTCGACTCCCCGATTCTCGAGTACCCGTTGAGGCGCCCCTGCTGCCGCGGCTATATAATAATAAATCGAGCCCAATAACTCGCGGCCAGCATACGTATGAGAGAAGAGAATACTACCGTCCGTGGCCCATCATTCGCACCTTTCGGAGGTTATCTCACATCTTAGGATACCGTTGCTTCTCTTTTGGGGCCTTCATCGCGAACACGGAACTTGTTTCTCTTGATGTTTCCGCATTTTATTCGCCTATATTACTTGATTGCTCTCTTGAATCGCCGGAACGTCATAATTGACAGCAACTCCGAGAGCCCCGGGCGTGTCCACTCTTAAACTTGCGTACTCGGTTCGGGGAAAGTTGTAAAAGCCCATTTTTCGCTCTGGCTCGATGATGTGATGCGTCTTAAAATCGAAAGAGGCCAGTGTCGGGACTATATCGTTCTCATTTTCAGGCTTCTACGTGAAAATTCGACGAGTGGTCCTGAATCGCATGGCTAAATCGATCAGAAATTCATAGAGATTGAGATAAATCGAGAATATCTCGAAAAAACATTTTGATTTTTGTTGGAGAGTTATACTGATATCATGCTGAAGAATTTCCTAAAAGAATTTTTGAGGAGCAAAGACATTGCAATTACAAGGCCACCGTGATTATGGGTTGTTGAACTAGTCTACACATCGCCGTTACGATAAATGAATGTGCAGTACGAGCTGAAGCATACTCGGTAGTGGCCGTTGATTCAAATGTCAATTTTTTAATGTTCACTTACGTGACCACGGGCTGCGAAACGAGAATCCCCAAAGCACGAGCCGGTGGTTTTTAAGATGTGGTGGTAATGCAACAAACCACGAATAGTGATGTTTGCGCGAATAGCTGATCTGCCAACACGCAGGTTTACTTGTATTCCAAATACCAACAATTGTCGCAAACATGCATGTTTGAGAAATCTGTCTCCAAAGAGAAAATTGCTCCAATGTTAGGTCACATAGTGTGCAGAACAATCAAAGATTCCAAGGGTCCATAAGTCTAGTGATGCATATCGTTGGAGGTGACATGTAAGCATCCGCATGTCCATGAAGCTTCCGATCCTCGTTCCGATCGCGGCTTCCTGCAAGTCGCATAGCCTGCCCCGTCCCTATTAGGGCAGATTAGCCTATGGTGCGACGAGGGGTTTAATTTAGAAGCGTGGGCCAGTTTGATACACTAAAATTTTGAGTCAAAGATCAACTGGTGATGATTCATTTTCTCAAGATGTATTTAGCATGGTCGGCAAACTAATTAACTTCCGTACATCGACGCAACGCACATTTTTCCATCTAATCACTTCTCTATTAATGATACGCAAAAATGGAGTTGTTATCACGGCCCCCATGGCTCCAACCGATTATCCCAAGTTCATTCAATGTATTGAGATTACGATTTATGTTGACAATCCTCCCCCGGAAGCGAGTCCGGAAGATTCCAAAACGCTCGCTCGTCGCGATCTTTTCTGGAAAACTCCCGTAGCAAATTATTCCGCTTAATGATTTCAATCGGCGAGTAAAATTGTTCCATCACTTTTTCTGTTTCAGATCACTGGAAATCAAAAGTGAATTGCCAAGTAGCGAAATGGTAAGTTTCGATCGATCTTTTCTATGAACCTGTCTAGGCAGGACCAGATAGCCACGTTGATAGGGTTGCGAAAGTTGTATATTCATGGCTTTGATAGGTTCGATAATTCAAAACAAAGATTTTGAGAAAGGCCCCGTTCGGTTTTGGCCTTACGGTCATATCGGCGAGGTTTGAACAGCGAAAATATACGGTGGAAAAACATCTCAAGTGCGGAAGTACACGCGACAGACCACGAGATACTAGGATTTCTCGTCTTGGTCGATATTGAAGTTGGCGCTCAGAGAGAGAGCGCTTCTATTCGAGACGAAATTGGTATTTCGGGTATCAGTACCTCACCCGCGGAACTCAACGCGGAGAGATAAGCGAAAAGCCAGTCTCAAGACGCGCAGGATATGTGCGATATTGGATGCAAGGTGGATCGCTCACACAAAGGGCAAGGATGCGCCACGTATAGGCGCGTGAGATCAAGCGGAAAAACGTTTGGCCGGGGTATCCGCGATGCAATGCCCCCGCGCGTCTCAGCATCCCGGCTCCTGTATGTCGTGTTCGGATCCCTCATATCCGTTCCGCTCGTCTGCAATCGCCTCCGCTCTGCTATCGAGCTCTTACGCGGTTCAGACCCGAGTATATCGAATGCGCCCGGCGACAATTCATGCGTACCAAGGTTTCTCTGAAATTGGATTTTTCGAATAGCCCATTGCAAGTCCTTTGCCTCTCGCGCTCCGTGCGCGGCCACTCTTTCAAAATCGCTCAGCCCGATCGGAGCGAGCTTTTGCGAATATTGTTCCACGCGCTTTGAGCGATCGTGTTCGTCGGCGGATCCTCTTCTCTCTGCTTGTTTAGTCTACGCGCGTAGCGGAGAAACATCTGTTGCGCATCGTAACTTTCCATTTCGACCGTGGATCGTCTTTTATATGGGACAAGCTTTGGTGTAATGAGAACAATTTTTAAGATTCTAGGAAAGGAAATGATGAACTCAAGTATCTCTATGTTGGATTTGATTTTTCAGCGAGGCTGATTGATATTTGGCATTCTTACAAAATAAGAGGCACTGTTGTTGCCTCTCTCATAGTTCACGGATTCGCCCTGATTTGATTGTTTATGTGAGACTTTGGAGTTCTCTTCTAAGAATTACCAAAATGGTCTACATTCCGTATTGGTTCATACCGTGTTGACCGATGGAGCTTGAGTGGGCTTTAAAAAGTTAAAGACCACATACTGAAAAATCCTTTTTGCACGGATCGAATCATTTGGAGAAGACTAAGAGCTTCTGCTGATCATAAAAGAAAGAAATCTTACAAAAAAGATGAAGGGGCACAGATATATTACGCTCTTCGCAAGAATGCATACCTCAATCGTACCAACAACAAAGAAGCTCGACTCGCGGCTCGACCTCAATCAAAGAAGCGTCATTAGGCCTCCACATCTCAACTCATCTTTATATTACGCGCAAGGCGTCGGTTGCGACGTGTGATATCAATCTTCTCATTAGAAAAATTGTAGAATCGACTTGGCTGACCTTTGAGAAAAATGATGCCGAAGAGAGCGCTAGTTTCAGGCGAGCACGTGCGCGTAAAATAGACGGCACAGCGGCGCGCTCGTACAGTCGAGGCATATCAGAGCAAACCGCACATTGCCGTGTGAATTTCGCACGAGGCACGCGCTGCATCGGCTACTGGCGCTCGCGAATTATGTCGACAGAGGCGCGTGATGCATGGATAATGGATATAGGCAAACGCACAGCGCACTCAGCTCTCGTTTCCGTGCCTGCGAGCCCTCGCGAGATATCGAGGGAGCGCGCTCCGGCATCGGGTAGGCACGGACGCGAGTCCTGGAGAACGTGACGCAAGGCCTTGCGGTAGCTGCCCCGAGTGCAATTTACGCTCGCGCTCGCTCGCAAAGCCGCGAACATGCAGCGCACGCGTCGCGGCTGACGCGAAGCGCTGTGTAACGCGATGTGCGATATGGAGCGCGCTCGGCAGCGGCGATGAGCTACAAGTTGTCGTGCTCACGGAACTGCAATTTCTGTGCCGAGCGCGCCGCGATCCATAGCCGCGCGTCCCATTTCTGCAATGGAGCGCAAGCTCGCGCACGGATCGCTCCCGCACTGTGCGCCACCGCCGCGCGAGCTTTCGGCCTCGCGGTGGCCCGCTGATTGGCTGCGTAGTTCCGGGCTCGTGGGAACCTCGCTCGAGAGTCGCCCATCGCGGGCCTCCGTATAACAGCGTGGTAACGCGGATGCAAAGAGGTAGCTTGGGTGGAAGTAGGCGCGCGCGATGGGCAGTATTCCGTGCGCTGATCTGCGGGGTATAAATAGCCGAGGCGCTCGCGTCGAGAGCAGCTCTGCAACGAGCTCGGCCAATCGCAAAGAAGAGCGGCGACTGTGCATCGGGCGCAAGCCGCCCGCAGGCCTACTAGACTCTGCTGTTTTACTCGCCAATATCTCCAAACTCGTCAAAACGTCCATGCTCGGCGAGCCCCTGCAACTCCACAACACCGCACCCGTGATGAAAGACAGCTATACCGAGAGCTCCCTCTCTCTGAGGAATGATAGCGGGTGAGGAGGTGCCCTCCCGCGGGAGAACGGTCCCCCGGGACGAGTTCGTTATTAGCGAGCCTCGCCTTTTCTCCAACGGAAATTGAAATTGTCGACAGCGTGGGTGGCGCCCTGTTCTAAGCTCGCTCGCCCGTGTAACTGCGCTGTTGCGTTTGAAATGAACATACAAGAGCTGCAATGACGGGGAGTTTTCATTAGTCCGATACAAGGAATCAATGGCCAGTAATTCAGCCAAATTCGATGGATTCTGTATGAGAATGTATTTGATCACGGAGGGAGGCATCCTTGATTATTGTGGAGTACACTTTGAGAAGTATCTAAACTGCCGAGACGCGTCAAATACGAACTAGCCAGAAAGTTTTATTTCAATTTTGTACCTCGACCTCCTCAAAATTCCATGGATTGAATCTTCCTGTTTCATACTTTTAGGTTAGACCACATGTCAGTAACCCCCCTGTTATTGTAGAACTTTCGGCAGGATTGATTGATGAAAATATGTCATTACGTGAATAGAGAATATACATATACGATTGAAAATATGTGAACAGATCAACGGAATCCTATTCTGGAGAAGAATCGAGAGCAAATTCTGAAGAATCAAACGATTTTGAATCGATCTCACACGTTCCAAATCCATTTTTACGTATATTTTAGGCTCATACTATAACTCGGCCGGAGACTATCTCTATGAGTATAACTCGGAGAACTTCGAACCAAGTGTTTCACCAGGCGAATCTGCTGGGATTTCGGTTGAAGATTCGTAACTCTTGAGGTAGTGCTAAGAACAATTCCTCGTAACCCGTGTTTCTTGACATTTTTGGACCACCTACTCGACCTTTTGAACCACCGTGCAGTGTTCTAGTGAATTTCTTAGGCACTTGATCGATCTATGGTTTCCATTTGAGTTTACTATCCAGAGCCACACCGAGACTCACAAGCGTGTCGCTAAACGGCACGACCACTCCGTTTGGCAGTCTTACACCGGCCAGATCCATGCTTTTCATCTCTTTGACTTCGTCTGTAGAGACGAAGAAAATGAATTTGAGTTTTCCAGCGTTGAGATGCAGGCCAGAGCGCTCATCCCACGGAGAGACAAGCTGTGACATCTCTTTTTGGCGAGCGATGCCCTCCATCAGTCTATCCTTCCCTGCATGGAGGTAAAGGAGGTTACCTCCGTGAAATAAGCGTTGGACTGATTGTTCGCGAAGTATGCTCGGTATTAGGTCGTTAACGTACAGACTGAACAGTGGAGGTCCTGGGGCACTCCAAGATGGCTGTTCAGCCAACCATAGAATCACCAATGTTTCGTGACCTGTCGTGGGGACCGCACCATCAGCGCCACCGTCGGGCATCCCCGGTACTGCCGCGGAGCCCATCAGTTGATCGCTCAGATCGGCGCAAGCCGTTCGACTAGAATTTTAGACCATTGTTGGTTGTGATTAGCGATCAGAAATTCATCATCTAGTTAGCTTTAGTGATGTTGAATTCGTAGCAAGGGGCCCGATAAATCATCACTTGATGAGCATGGACCGAGAATATCAATCTGACTTGCATCTTCTGCTGTGATTTTCAGACGACCATGATAGTAGTATCGACTCGTCTCTGGCCCTGTACGGATTTCCAAGATTCCTCATCCCCTAAAGTTGATTGGATGCTGAATTTCTAGTTGGTTATCACAATTAAGAATAATGTCTACGAATAGCATATTCCATCCGATGACCTGCGCCGATTTGAGCTGGGTTTCGCGACAGTACCGGGGAGGACCGATGGTGGCGTTGATGGTACGGTTCTTACGTCGAACTACTATTTGGGAGTGGCCTTATAGGTATGATATTATCTAGAACCGTTCTTGAAAAACCTAGTGCGCAAAGCTTTCTTCGCAGTTATAATGGAGATATTTTATTGAAGGCCTTACTGAAGTGACAGAAGAAGAGTCGCGTGATCTTGTGCCTATCCTTTGCCATTGGCACTTCGTCCGTTAGTTTAGAAGTGTATTGTTGTATCGTTTGAATCCGGTCTGGAGCGAGGTCCGGAAAGGATCTGATAGCTTTTCCTTGTTCAGGTACGCCCTGATTCGGTCATGGGCAATTTTTTCTCAGAAGCTTGGGCAGAAAACACAGCAGTACAATGGGCCGAAAGCTCGAGACAGCTGATGGCCTTGCGGTCTTTTTCAGTGCGACCAGTTGTGCCTGATAACTCTGTGAAACACCCAGATTAATTTCTAGCTAGTTCGAGTCGCCTCTTCTCGATGAGAGTAGACGAGAGTGGTCATGCAAGGTTGATTTGATCCATGGAGTGCCATCCTCGAGAAGCACATCTGTCGAAGTTTACTCGGAAGTCTGGATGGAGAGTTGGTATATATTGGAGGGTTTTACTAAAGCCGTGCAGCAAGCACAGAGTGATAGTCTCGTTATCAATTGCAGATCGGGATTTATTTGTCAGTTTCAGCAAGGGTGTCTACGTACTGTGGTGTGGTGACAAAACCAACCTGGTGGAGATCTAACATTTTTTCTCCAGGTGCTACGTGATTTGGCAACTTTTTCGAGAACCTTTAATACGAAGCTCAGCTTAGGCATCGGACGGGAGTGCGAAATCGAAACCGGCGTTGCCGTCTTTCTTACAAAGCTATCAACTGGGTTTGCTTCCAAGCTTCAGAAAAAGTTCTCTGAGCGAAAGAGAAGTTTGAACGCAGAGGTCGTCAATCCAAGTTCGTTCGTTACACATAGCAGTGCAGGAGGTGCGGATGAGCTTGCCACGCGATCCGAGCCGAGGCGCACGGACCTCGATCCCAACGTCAGGAGTGGACGGACGGAAATAGGAGCCGCAGCCACTGTACCGATCTGCGCGACGAAGCAAAAACCAACCGATCGCTGGTGCGCGCGCCTATAAAATAGTGGTCGGTCGCGCTGAAAAAGCAGATCCGATTGGCATCGCGCGAGCGACAGTGAAGGGAAGAGGAACAGGGAGTAAGTAGCGAAACAGGCCGCGATTATGAGAATTGGCCGCGGGAGAGGAGCGCGATCGCCGCGAGAGTGCCCTCGCCTCGCCGTTTGCCGCGGCTCGCAATTGATGCCTCTCGCCTACTTTATTGAGCCGATCGTCGCGCCCGTCTCGTTTCGCGCCCGCGCGAACTGACTCGAGCGACGGAGGGCGAATAAATTACCGTGGCGCCTCTCCTCCTCGCCATGGATCTTCCTTCCGTTCCGCAATCGGCCCGTCCATCTGCCGCCGCTCTCGTTCGCTCATGAATACAAAATTGCGAGCGATCGCGTCGCGGGGGCTCAATTATACGCCGAGCACGCTGCGCCCGCTCTCTCGTCGCGACCGAAGTAAGGCGCGCAAAGCTTGTGCGCTCACTCCGCCGATCGTTCGCCGGAAGTATACCCGCGAGCTCGCAGACGCGGCGCGCTGCTTGCAAGTCCCATTGAGCTTTTCTCACCGCAGTTCTCTCCTCTTTCGAAATCCGCTGCTTCGTTCTATTTATATCTTTACACATCCGGAGGAATATGGCGCGCAAAACGCGGCTCCCACATATTTGCTCGGCAGATTCGCTCAACTTTGTTCGCCCGAGTTTGATATGAGCTACTCGCGCATGATATATATCCAGTAACGGGAAAAAACAAACTGACAAGGCGAGGGTCAGGTCTTTGGAACACAGAACCTCACTAAAAATTTTTCACAGATTCGTAGCATCGAGAATATGAAGAATCCAGAGTATCTCCGTCAAGTGGGCCTCCTGTTCGAAGATACAGCCTCGAACATTAGCATTGCTAGTATATCTATATATACGGCTTTTTAATACAGGCCTGTATGGGCAATGCTAATGTTTATAGCTGTATCTTGAAACAGAGTGTCCATTTGACGGAGATACTCTGGGTTCTTCATATTCTCGATGCTACGAATCTGTGAAAAATTTTTAGTGAGGTTCTGTGTTCCAAAGACCTGACCCTTCCCTTGTGAGTCGGGGAGAACGACCTGCGGCATTAGATTTGATTCATTCTAAAAGCCCCCAACAAAGTCTCCGGCCAGCTTGAGGAGATAAGTGCTATTTGAGAGTACCGGTATAAAACATTAGAAGCATTTCTGCGCTATGGAACTAGGTGCTGGGTGATACATGTTTTATGAGATCTACGGATATGAAGATTGACGAATTTATCGATATATGTACGTTTGGACCGACCAATAAAATATTTAAAGTGTGGTTGAGACGCTTGAAAAATAAGGGGTGGCAGTGGAAGCTTACACCAAAAAAACTTGGTACACTCGATTTTCTCAGCAGAATGAGCTGTTTAATCAACAACCCAAATATTTATATTTTTAAAAAAATAAAACGCGGCAGAGGTGAGGGCGGTGAAACGCGGTGCGAGGAGAACAATCGCAGAATGGCAAAGTGCGAGTCACGGGAGCGAGCGTGGCTGAACTAGCCCATAGCGATCCATGGTCCACTGTCGGATCATCAAATGGTTCGTATACTCGTGAGTTGCAATGTGCGAGGAACAGCGCGACGTCGCTCGAATTCGCATTTCAATAGATCAATGGGCAAAAAGTGAGCGATCGAATGATCATAGATGTGCACAAGGGGGGCCATCGCCTCCTCGAATGCTCTAAAAGCTTGAAAGCGTGTATTCATTCTCGAACAACATATAAGGCATCTGTATCATTCTTTGCTGCTCGTTGCTCGGAATATTCAAAAGACCAAGTCTCTAGGCAATACTTTGGTTCAGAATTATCCTAGACCCCGAATTCAAGAGGTCCTATGGGATCCCAAGACTTTTTTTTCCAGCAGAGATTTGGAGGAAGGGGCGAGGTGAGGATGATCAGTGCATTTCTTCTTTATGTCACACGAGGGACATAAAGAAATTCTATTGGGCGAAAACTGGCTGTTCGAGTCATGTCATCGGCCCTGCTCCTCGCCCTGCTCCTCCTTGCGAGGTTCTCTCGTAGTTCGAGAATTAGCAGTTAGCCACGATCCAGCGAGCAGTGAGTTTCTGTGCTGCTCGCGCTGCGCTTCTCGCATTCCGCCCCGCGACGGCGATTCTTCCGTAATTCTTTTGTACACTTGGAGCACGCAGCTTTCAAGACTTCATAATCTCTTAGTTTTACGAGGATAATCGCGAGTACCCTTCAAATTTCCTCCGCTTTCACGGCCGTTCCCTCTTGCGCGCACGAGATCCCTTCTTCACGCGCTCCAGGGTTCCGTCGGATCACCCTGTCTCTAACAAGGCCATAATGCAATAATTCAAGATGACTCGTAGACTTCGCTCCGTGACTCTGCACAGAGAAATAGAGAGCTACTCTGCGCCGATTTATAACGAGCGAGCAAGGGCTCGCAATCCAATCGATGCGATACGCTTCTGGATAAGGCACAAATGGCTGAACCCGGACTGCCGAGCACGGTGTAGCCGCGCTAATGGGCGCCCGGCGTCAGATCCTTTATCGCCAGCACTCTCCTCTCGCGATACACTTATATTGAGCCGCGTCGACTCTGAGCGGGCGGCGCAGCCCACGCCTCCCCAGTTCGTGACTCGTGGGAGCGCGGTCCAGCCACTCGCACGCAGAACGTAGACGCATCAGCTTTCCAGTCTGAAGATTCTGATCCTGAATCGCAATCTCAACACGACAGCACACCTGATTATGGTGTGCGAGCTCGCCAATACCCCGTGAAAATGATTCTCCCTCGGATGCTCAATCGCCGTGCTTTTTTTTACATCGAGAGCGATGCGCCACTTCCGGCTCGCGCTGCTGCTGGCGATCCCTTCTCGCTCGGCGAGTAGTAATGGATTACGAGCGATCAGACGGCTGGCTCATCCTCCCTCCGCGCCCCGCCGCGCGCTGTAACAACACCAAGTTGCCGCCCCGCAGCACCGGGTCCATTAGCGTCGAGCCACTTTGATCTGCTCTCGGGAGGAGCACTCGATGTACATATTCGATTCGCCTCGGATCGCGGCATTTGAATATGTCGTCGACGAGCGAGCGAGCTCTCCATGCGCGATCGCGTGCTGCCCGGTGAAACTCATATTGGCCCCGCGGCGGATGTAGGTACTCATCGGGCGCCCAAAAACAATTTTCGAGAAATCAAACTGGCCCATCGCTCGCGACCAGCCGGTGATCTTCGATATATGGGGCACGCATCGGAGCTGCCCCCGTCTCTCCTTCTCGCGTCGCTCGGAAATTTTTCCGAGAGTAAGAGTTGGAGTTTGAAACGAGTTTCGAGCGCGCGCCAGAGCCGTCGCGCCGAGCGACGGGCGCGAGAGAGGAGCGAGCCGGCGCTGAACTAGTTTCAAACCTGTTGGATTGGGGACGATCCTGTAAAAGGGCATAAATAAACGGAAAAACAAGCTCGTGAGTCGCGGCTCAGCCACGTCGTTTTTTGTTTATCGACACGAGACACTAGAAACAAGCGCACATGCAGCAGCCACCGCTCGCCGGCGGCGTACAGACTCACTGGTTCAATGCGAAAACTTTCTGTATTCAATGCATATCCTGTGCATACGTTTGAGTTGTGGTATCGGCCTTTTCTATACGTATTTACTACCTTCAACCACAGCTGAACGAATTCTTTGCAACTGTCTCGTGAGCCTGGCATTTTCCTAATTTTTTATAAAATTTCAGATTTCGGACCAATAGTCATAATCGGACAGTCCAATGAATCTAGCCTCCCAATATTGAGACAGGTTTATGAAATTAACTCGATATACTTGCCTAGTGCAGATCTATATGGAGCTTCAATTTTAGAAGTATCCAATCATAAACTTGAGTATAAACATTGGTGATGGGAAGGAATGGAGTATGAGCTTTGTGAACGATAAAAATAGACAAAATGTAAAATATCTCGACGCTACAAAACAACCGAGCTCTATCTCAATTCATGAGAAAATGAAAAGCCCTATCACATTTTTGAGGAAATAAAAAACCCTGTCTTATTCTTGAGAGAACGAAGAACCCCATCTCACGCTTGAGAAAATTTAAAGCCCCTTCATTTTAGAATTCAGCACAAAAAGCTGTATCTCGATGATTTCAGAAAACAAAAGGCTTTTGGTTTCCTCAAGATAGGGCTGTTTGTTTTCTCAAAATATCGAGATACAGCTTTTGTGCTGAATTCTAAAATGAAAGGGCTTTCTACTTTCTCAAAAATGAGATAGGGCTCTTTATTCTCTCAAAAATGCGATAAGGCTTTTTATCTTCTCAAAAATTGAGATAGGAATTTTTTGCACTCGCGTCGATCTCATCCCAGGCGGTTATTTCACTTTGTGAAATATAATCATTGCGCAGCTCTAATGTTCAGGGAAGGCTTATCCAGCGTGTCATACTTGCTTCTCGACATTAGATTCTGAATCGCTCAGACACTATTCACGTTGAGTATTCGAACGTCTAGACAGGGACTTGTCATAATTCATTGCAGAGAGGTAGACTCCGGCCAATTGCTAGTGAAGAGAGTTGTCGTGACAATAAATTTTTCAGTTAGTTCTCGATTGAGTTGTTCCAGTGCTCAAAATAT
Source organism: Eretmocerus eremicus (assembly GCA_030522705.1). Lineage (NCBI taxonomy): Eukaryota > Metazoa > Arthropoda > Insecta > Hymenoptera > Aphelinidae > Eretmocerus > Eretmocerus eremicus. Next base: position 21,061 of record JAPYYZ010000836.1, read on the forward strand.
CGTGCCCGACTGAGGCTATTAATACTTGTTGTTGCTATCACGTCGCGAATGTCGCAATCTTACGAGTGCAAAGCCACAGTCCCCGTAGACCTAATTTGCCCACCTCGAGTAATGCGAGAACGAAGATGCATGCATGCGCGTGAGCGAGAGAGGGAGGAGAGCAGTTAAGCCTCTTGACAATCATAGATGCATGTCGCGTCCGCTCGGTCTGGCGCCCGATGGTGCGCTCCCGCGAGACCAATCATCTCGTCGCAGTGGATGACCCATTGACGCGGATCGGGCCGTCCACAATGTACTCCACTTACGCTCTTGATGGTCTATCGGCTCACTTTGTCGCGTCTCAGTATCAGGAGCGAGTTGAAAAGTCATTCAGCTCACACGTGACACTGAACGTCTGCTGCGACACTAACGGGGTAAGTAGTATACGCGAAAAGATCTCTGGTTCCTGCGAGACTGGTTGATTTCGTGCGGAATTTAAGCACCAGCCTATCGAGATGCACCTGGCCGAAGGTGTCGGATACATGGCGCATCTGCGACTTATTAACCTCATAACAAGCGAGCGAGCGTTGATTATTCTGCAAGCGCAGCCGCCTCTCGCGAAGCGATATCGCAGCCGCGGAGTATCTCTTGTGGCAAGCCGCGAGTCGCGATGAACAAAAAAAGACAGCTCAAAAGAAACTGGCCGCATCCTCGATCTCGAGTGCGCACGCTGCAGCGCTCTCGCGGCTCGGCATCAAGAGGGGCTTTGAAAAAGCGCGACAAAACACGGATAGCGCACACATGCAGGCGCACAAGAGCTCAATCGAGCCACTGTATACGCGGCCACGTTAATCGCACGAGGCGCTTCCGGACTTGGTTTTGCGAGAGTCACTTGCCATCTTTCTCTCTCTCTCTCTCTATTATCTCTGCAAGCCTTCCTTGAATTTTCTTGAATGTCACTTTCTCCCGCGGATTGCTCAATCAAGACTAGTCGAGCGCCTTGTCTTCGAACAATAATTTCACGCGCCCTTCAGTTCAAGCACCCTCGTATCAAATATTCTAGTTCCTGCATCATGCGTATTATGAGAGGATGAAATGAACGATTGGTAATAGCTAGCGGTGTTTCGCAAATGATTGGCATTCTTCAAACATGAAAGTCTTGAATGATCCCATTTAGTCAGCATATATTCTGATAGAGCACTACGACACAATTAGCACGATACGATACGACACGCTATTGCCCGACCCAGCTCAAAATTCACCTTCCGAAATCGCTTTCAATACCCGAAAGTGTTGATCCGCGTTGATCGCCCCTCAGCTGATGTTCAACCTCATTATTTTAAAACTTTCCTGCATGGTGACGCATGGGAAAACGTGCTGGACGGAGGCTCGTCGTATCATATCATGCGAATTGTGTCGTGGCACTTCATTTGGATACACCCTAAAACGCAGCCATGTCCTATAAAATGAGCGTTGTCACTGGTCAGTTAGGTACAAAATTTCAAACATGAAACATGTCTCGTGCGAAGACGAATTCATACACGAAAGCGAACGGAAGAATTGATCGGAAGATCTGCCGGTTCTGAGCTTGGTTCGTCCTAATAGACTATGCATAATCTATGCGCATAGTCTATGAAAACCTTTTTCACTTAGGCCGGGCAGAGGCGGCCGCCAGTGACGAGCGAGTAATTTCGCTCCGAGTTCCAATCAGCTGGCTCGCGAGCAATCGTATTGTGGAGCGAATTAAGTCAGTGCATGATTATTGGAAATCGTAATCCTGCGCATTTTTACGTGAAGCCGTAGTGCAACTTTTGAGAGATGCACAGAGTAGGGCCGTGCAGCATATCCTCCAAATTGGCGGGACGACCAAACTCTTAATTCAAATGAAATACTGACAGGAAGGCGTGGACAGATTTCTCGGACCGTGTATGGCTTATGTGGTGCATATTTGCGACAGGAATACTCTATGATGTGGCGGAGTCACCACTGCACATTCACACGAGCAACGCGATTGCTCTATCAGTTAGGAATTTGTGCAAATTATGATTAATCATGATTTTGTCGATTTGCACGTGAACTTTTAAGCGCGCGGAAAAAAGTCGATACGAGGTGAGCAGCAATTAAGGGACCAATTGTGACCAGAAACAATTGTGGCCGAGACAGTAAATTGGCCTCGACGATGCATCAATGTCGGCCAATGAGCTACAACACTCTTACACCATCTTCTTCAAGATCTTATTCTGCGCGGAATAAAATTTGCCGATGCGCTGTCCGAATTTATCATCCGACGTGCCAATACATCGGAATGTATATAAGAATTGTACAATCATCTGCGGGTTCCGAAAGTCTGCCTGTGTGACACGTCGATTTCTCTATTTTGTAGCAGTTCCTCGGGAAAAAACCTCAGTACCCTTCAGTATAGTCACCAATTATCGATCCTAAAATAGATGAGCGCTCTCAAAACGATATTTTGACGGGGATTTAGCTGTTCAAACCCTAAACGATACCCCGTGGCTAATTCCATCGAGACATAACAGTGAATGTCACAGGTTCGTGCGATCTGCTAAAGCTGCAGTACTATAGAGCACACCGCGAACTAGTAGCGCAACAATCGTATCTGGCGACAAGTTGCAAAGCTCGCTCATCCCATCCGCCCCCGTGGCTCAGAGTGCTCGTGTACGTCCGTGTATTATCGCGCATTGTATAGGCGACCTCATTAGCGCGTGGGCGGCAGTCGAGTTTAGTCGATTTCAGCTTGCATGGCTATGCTGATGCGGCGGCAAGTGTCAAAGCTCCGCAGTGCAACGCCGCGCGCGTCTATTATCCCTCCACGTGTGTCGTGTGTCGGCTCTCTATATACCGCCCGCGCAGATAATACAAATGAGAAACTATCGCGTATACATACGATATAGACACGCTCATTGGCCGGGAGTATTTTATTTTATTACTAGTACATCTTGCGGCGGCAGACGAGACGTGCGGGCTGCTTCACTTCACTTTATATTTACGCGCGTGCGTATCGGTATACGCGTGTAAAGCGAGGCCCGAGGGCCTCGATCGACTGATATTTGCACAAGAGCTTCATCATCTCTCCTTGTGTACTGGCAATTCGCCGCCTAAGCGCCGCAGGCCGCGTTGCTTGAGATAATACTTTCGTAAAGGCTCGTGCAAACTCACCCATGCTATTCGGTGGGTTCTGAACCCCTAGAATGGATGAATATCGATTCGTGACCACTGCAAAATTTCCCGTATATACGAATTCTGAAAAGAGGATATAAGTTCTTGTTCTACGTCTCGACACCTGCTCTTTAGAGCTTTATCTAGACGGTACCCATGTGCGTGGGGTTGAGTTACGCTCAACCAGCGCGTCAGCAACTGCCAACTACCGATTTCACCTCGGTCAGGGGGACCTACGGTTCAAGGTGGGTTCCGAACCACCGAGACCGCCGTAAAAAACACATGAGAAAAAGTCTCAGTAGTGCCGGCCGGGAATCGAACCCTGGCCTTCCGCGTGGGACACCAAGGACCTTATCCACTAGGCCACGGCGGCCTCACAATTTTCAGATAAATGTAATTTCTTAGTTTTACGTCTCGGCACCTGCTCTTCTGAGCTCCATCCAGACGGCACCCGTGTGCGTGGGGTTGAGTTACGCTCAACCAGCGCGTCAACAGCTGCCAATTACCGATTTCACCTCGGTGAGGGGGACCTACAGCTTGAGGTGGGTTCCGAACCACCGAGACCACCATGAAGAGCACATGAAAAAAAATCTCAGTGGTGCCGGCCGGGATTCGAACCCTGGGCATCCGCGTGGGAGACCAAGGGCTAGATCCACTAGGCCACAGCGTCCTCTAAATTTTGAAAAGAAGTAAGACTCTGGAGTTCTTGGAGGACTAAACAACAAAAAAAGTTATTATTGTTTTGTTTCAATCTGCAAAAAAACTATGGAGTCTGCCGAGTATACATTTTTCTGATATCAATTCTTGAGGTACATTCTGAGATGCCGAAACGCGCGTAAGCTCAAGCATCGCAGGATGTCTGCAACTCAAGAATTGGTCAATATCTGCTCTGCCCTACATATGAATTGTCCGAAGAATAGCCATCCCTTCAAAAATGATGTCTAAATTCCTTCCCCATTTCTCGCTAATGCAAATCAGATTGTGATTGAGAAACCCTATTCCAATACCGATTATCCCAAGAATGCTTCTGAACACAGATGCATTGATCGTAAAACATTTAATTTATTTTCTCAGGACTTCATCTGTGCTCTCGAAATATTTTCGATGATCTTTTTCCATCAGAAGTCATTGATATGGTATTTTGAACACAATTCATCAAATTCACATGATTCTTGAGAGACAACAAGAATTTGAAGCATTCGAGTTGAGAATAATTAGTTGGAGTCATTAGATCGATCATAAATGTGGTTCAGAAAATATTGCGAGGAATCCATCAGAATTGCTCAATGATAGAATTCAATTACGTATAAGTTTAAGTTAGAGTGCGAGGTTTTCTGAGGCGAAGCATTGGTAGCGTATATCTATATTTTGCTCACGTTCTACATGATGTAGCTTCTGTTTGGCGAGGGGAGGCGAGGATGCTTAGCGGATCCACTCAGACGCACAGTGGATACAGCGATCAGATTGAGAAATGACCGAGGGAATCACACGGCAGAGATTGAGGATAGCAGGCATCACGTATCGTTTCGTATCTCATTCATCGTCGAGACATCTTACTATCAATCAGAGCTCATCAAGCTTTAATTCGCGCGGCGCGAAGAGAGATTTCTCGAATGGCGTAATCTGAATGCTAATAGTTTGAAAGAGTGATCAGATACTTTAATCAGATATTTTTATTGAGATTGATCAATCTCATAATCATCTTCTGCAACTCGCTATCCTTTTCTCGCGTCTCACTCGACGATACGTTCTTCAATCTTCCAGGAATCATTGGATGAGATAATCAAGAAATATCAGTCATAGCTTATAAAAAAGTGTAACAATGATGAACAGGTTCGGTTTCTTCGATTGCTCCCGACTTCGATCGACCAGTCGGCGAGTTATCATCAATAATTCAATAGAAAACCATTAATTGTTATCACAATATTGTTTTCCTATTAGAATTCTTCAGCTCTTATGGAATCATTAGCGTGTAGTTAAGAAATAACGAGTCATGCGTTGATGAGTCCAAGACTAGAAATCGAAATAGCTGAGCTTTTCCCCTCCCTCTCTCTTGCTTCAATATGAAGTATGAATTCGAGAGTGTTTACGAACAAACGAATAGGTACTGTTGAATCGACGTTGGCTCGAGTATATAAAAGAGCCCATTCCAGAATTATATGTTTGTAATAAAGCTTGATGGCTCTCGACTGAAATTTGCAGTCCTGGAATTTGTTTGATGTTGTTCTTTGTTGGCAACTTATTCAAGGACAGTCGTAACATCACAGACGAGATTAATATCGCCGACGATGGGCCGTCGAGAGTAAACTATCTGCCGGCAGACAGCACTTTACACTTAGACCAATCGCAAGACAAAACTCGACGTCGGAGCAGCTCAGCTTGCGCAGGGCCGAAAGTATTCAGGGAAAGTGACGATTTGGAAGGAAGTTCTGGACTATCCATTGAGAAGTCGAAAATACACTCCGAGGACTCCGCCAAACGATGAAGTTGGGGTTTCGGGCTGCAGAGACAAGAGAAAACACTCAAGATGAGTGTCGCACTCGTTCGAGATTCGAATTCAGCGCTATTCGCAAACTACTTATGTCAAATACTCTAAGCTCTCGCCATCGCGTGAATCGAGGAGGAAAGGAATGGAGGGCATTCGATTTACATTTTCTTGAGCGTTGTTTACACGTCTAGCCTTAGTATTTGGACTCGATGCTAGTCAATATCGGGATGTAGTGCACTTTGATAGGTAGATCAAATGCTCAAAAAATACAAAAGGTTATTCAAATTATGACCTGGTGCATTCTCGTTTCCTATTGAAAGACTGTAGATTATTGTTCAGCGTTAATCTCTTTTCCAAGCCCATAGTATGAGGAAAGATAGCTTGCATTCCAAGGATGTTTCGTTAGTTGTTTTTCATTACAATATTATGGTTGTTTCGTGCAAGATTCATAGCCTTTCGCATTTTTGGAAACTGTGAGCGTAAAATTAAATCAGTTTTTGAGGCAGAAAGTTAAGTGGTGTATACTCCTGAAATAAGGTAAATGTACCCAAGTTCGCCATCCCAAGCGTAATTGGTATCTGTTGATTAAAGTTCTCTACGCTCAGCTTCCTTGGAGTGTACTTGATTTTGCAGCCCTTACAGATGTGGTCAAGGATGACGTGAAATGTTACGCCTCATCATTACTAACGAATAGAGGCGTGAGACGTGTCACAGGTCACAGCGCGCAAAAAGAGAGCTGTGGTGCGCGCTAACACAGTCTGCCCAATCTTCTCTGTTTCAAGTGAGTTCGGTCAATTTGGCGATATCGTGAGGTGTAAACTGATTTTTCAGGGTCACGAGGGGTGACCAAATCGGGTACACTCGATTTCACATCAGTTGCTCGCTTGTAAACTCGTCCCGGAACCGAATTCACATGGAAAAAGGCTTCAAAAGATCTTGAAACAAGAAATCGAATCGGCAACAATACATTAGCATTAGTCAAGTAAATTTTTTTACGGCAGATCTCTCAGCGATTATGAAAAATAAGATCCAGAATCTCGGAGATTGCATTTTAGGGCCTTGAAAACGCCAAATGACTTTGAATCGTTCTGAGTACTTTATTGCTCATATTTCAACGTAACATACACGAAAAATAAAAAAAAAAAAAAAAAAAAAAAACACTCGGTGAAGCCTAGGAACGAGCATCGCCGAGATTACAAGGAGGGCAAAATTGAGCACCATAGTGAAGTTGTACACATACCTTATGAATTGGGCAGCGCAGTATCAAACATCACACTAAACATGAAAGAGTCTTATCGAGTCCAGAGTATTACCGTTGATCACTCATTGAAGCGTGCACAAGAGATGAAATAGAGTCAAGTGTGCAGCGTTATTCTGGCGGCTTGGCTCCGAAAGTTACATAAAAGCCAGTGCGGGCAAGAGTTTCAGGTGTGGCTTTCGTGCAAAATTGGCGAGTAACGAATATGACGAGAGGTTCAAGCGCAGGCATCGGGCGGTGCGGAAGGATGCGAGGAGCGCAAAGGGCTTACTACAGAGAAACGTCGAGGAAAAGCGAGAGGGCTGGAGTATAGAGGTTGCATGCAACTTGGAGGCTTCTCGGCTCGCTGAACTTTGCTTCCGGCTCGCGGTTTACCCCCTAATCGCGCAGCTCGCTCGAGTTCGGCGCGGCTCTCGCGCTCGCCGAACGGTGCATATAGTGCATGGGCCGAGGCATGGGACCGATATGCCGGGCGCGCGAGCTTTGGCGTTTCACGCGCGGTATCGAGGTTGGACCAGCGCATGCTGCTTCGATGACTTTGTGCTCTCTCGTTGTGGTCGCCCAATACCTGCGGGCCTTGCTCTCGTCCTTCGGGATCGATTGCGTATTAGACTCGCGCGCGCGCGCATATTCAGCCCCGATGCGTGGCGCGTTATTTGCCTCTTTGCGAGCTTGCGCACCCGCGATCTTCCGTGGGAATACTCATGATCGGCCAGCTCACGCGTAATTTTCAATTCGGTGCAGCGACACATCGCTAGTAATCTACGTGTCATTCGGCCCTTAGAATCGCTAGGAGTGGCTCACAGCGCCGGCGTATCGCTCGAACGCGCGCGAGCGAGCTTGCAAGGCCCGGCGCGCGGAGGGACGAGGACCAAGTCTGAAATATGAACATCTGATGTGCGCAAGTACAGTGGAACAATAGAGAGGCGGGAGGATTGGATCGTTGTAACGCTGGCCAGACGAAAATTGAACGCAGAATTCGCGCAGGGGAGGGGAGGGAGGCAACCGATGCATTAAACGCACATCGTCAAGCCGCCGAGCGCGCCTCGAGCTTGCGAAGCGTTATTCGGCGCAACTCTGTTTGCTCTCGACGTCTGGCTAGCGCCGCTTCGCGTTCTCCGGCACTGCATAAATATTATCTCCATCGAGGGAGGCCGACGGCGGCGGCGGCCAAGGAAGTCGCTCGCATTGTTCAATCAGATCCGAGCTGCTCTCCAGCCCGAATGGCAATTTGCTACGCGGTCGTCGCCCCGATTGTCCAGTTGCCCGGCTCCCAAACGCCGCGTATCGGCGGACGAGATGCGCGCTCGTGTACATTTGGTTTAGGGCCACGAGCGGATCCTACTCGGCTTTGCTCATGAAAGTCAATGTCAGGCCTGATACTGTCCACCCGCGCCGACCCCGTGAAAACGTCTTCGGCGCGCTCTCACAAGTATAACCCCGTGAATCAGCTAATGGCACGAGCTCCGTCCTCTGCTGTCTCTATACGCACATATCGAACCGCGTGATCTCTTATCCCGAGTTTCCGGAAGCTGCCTACAGCCTCTTGTGGCGATGAATCATTCAACCCAACGAAATTGATGCTGTCTGCTCGAGTCGCCGTCGACATCGAAATACGACAACTATTCTCGCGTTGGCGCTCTTTCATCT
>JAPYYZ010000837.1:0-17720 GCA_030522705.1 Eretmocerus eremicus
AAAAATATCGTAAGCAACTCGGGCACAAACATTTGCGCACTCGTTCCGCACTCGTGCGCAAATTTCTGTTTGCGCCCTTGTTGCTTAATATACTATTTTAATGTGATTTGCGCTTATTTTGAAACGCATAGAATTACTGAAGCATTTATTGTAAAATTACATGTTATTTGAATGAGGGAATGTCGGCTCGGCCAGCTGTTATCTAGAAGCCTCGGAAAAATCTGAAAAAAATTTCAATCCAGTTTTCGGACACCCCAAAACGATCCAGGGGGCGCCTCTGGGTCCTGGACAAGTGTGGAAAATAAGGGAGACCGTAACAAGCACAGATTGACTTCGCATCGGACATTCTAGAGGTGCGATGATGATTTTTGATAGTCTAGGGTCTAGAATATTTAGTTCCATTTCTTAGCATAATGGGTACCGTGAAGGCCAGGAAAGTCCTGCAGGACCTAGGTACTAGAAAAATGATGTTTCCGGTTACCCTTGCGGAATCATACGTCCATAATACCGGTCTAGGGGCTACAGGGAGACATTTCCTACTTCTCAAAAAAATATTGAGCGGGTTCAAGATGGTTCCGTACCTAGAGAGGGTTAGAAATATTCTAGTGAAAGGGCATCGCTGAGACATGTGCATAATTACAGATTCCAGATCTCCCATCGCTCGGTGAACAACTGTCAATCGATCTCGAAGAGAATAAGAGAGTGCTTGCAAGCGCGGGCCGAAATATGAAGAGGAAGGACACTGAAGAAAGAAAGAAGATAAAGAGGGGGGGGGGTGGAGGAAGGGTAAGAGAAGTGCATGAGACTTTACTCGAGATCGCATGATTAATCAAGCTTCTGCACCAAGTCTTGCTCGCCCCAGTTGGAGAAAGCGCTCTGGACGAAGTGCTCGCGCGGCCACAGCCACCGTAGCGCTGATTGCCAGACGAGTAGCCGCTCCGCTAGCCGGCGTCGCGCGGCGGAGATAACGAATTCGCGAGTACGTGATCTGGTAATTAGGAGCCGCGGCTGCAGCGACTCTGCACTCTCTCGGGAATTGTCTGCGCGATTTTGTGACCGAAGGATTAATAGTCCCTTGCGCGAGCGCGAGCGGCCGAGAGCGCTTTTTGTGCGCGCGGCGCGAGCAATTTATGCATGTTGAGCGCGCGCGGCTCCGATGCTCTTTTTACCTGCGCGTGAGATTTATGCGATATGATTTCTCAGAGCAGTTTATGCTTAATAGGGATGTATGAATTATTTATTCCCGCGTTTCGTATACAAATCAGCAGTGCGCGAGCGCGCCCACTCGGACGGAGCTCGGCCGCTCTTTTTGCACGGCCGATAGGCTAATTGAATATTAGCCACAATGAATATGTATTTCGCGAGGCTTAGCGAAAGAGGGTTTTGCGCGAGTACGCCAGCTTGTTTGTTGGCTGTTCCACTTTTGTGCTCGAAACAGTTGGGAATCGCTCGACTACCGCTTTTGCAAGTTCAGCTCCTCCTTTTCTCGAAATGTTCAAGAGGGAGCTGAGCGCGTCGGTGGGCATGCATTGTTTCTCAAAGACGAGGAATCAAATGAGGCATGATGCCCATGGAGCTCGAGCTCGGCACGCCATCCGCAGACGAAGCGTCGCAATTAAATGGGCGAACGGCGCAGGAGAGACACGATGATGCATCGGCGGAGGCGCTCCGAGGCGCGGGGAGCTGGCGTTAATCAACGGATCATTCAAGTCGATCTTGGGCTCGATGGAGAGCTTATGCGCGTGCGGCGGGGCGCGCGTTATTCGAATACAGGCCGGCGCGAAGCATCCCCCGAGCAAACTCATAACTGCGCCCGGGGGGCTGCTTGTGACACGTTTATCCCCCGCGAGCGCGCGCCGCTCGAGAAGCGGGACCCTCCTTATGCCTGCGACTCGCTCTTTGCGGGGCCACCGCGCGCGCAGCCGAGATTAACTCTCGGCAAACATTTTTCCCCGCTCGCGACGCGATGAATAAAATATCACCTCATCCCTTCATCGCCGCCGAGATTATTCGTGAAATCAAGAGCTGCTCCCCCGCGATATCATCTCTCGCACTCCATCGCCGCCACATCCTTTATTTAATCGCCCGGAGACTTCCGAGCTTACCGTCAAGTGTATCCGCCAGAACTCCTGCAAACTGCTGTCCAACGGGACTCATCAGATACCTCAACATAGTCGTTGAAGCCCAAGAATAATTTTGAGTTCCGATACTGTGTCCGAGTTTTATTTACTATTATGACGAGTTGGTGAGTGATTTCTCGACGGCGCAAGTAAATCGCTATCCTCTTTTTCTAAGTACGGTTGAGCAAAAAACTATCAGAATTCATTCGAACAGATAAAGAGAGTAACTGCAGTATTCGTGCGATTGATTGGAGTTTTCATGATAATTAAAGGAGTGTATTGATTCTGACCCATGAACCTGTAACAAAATAGTAAAAATTAGAGAGAGAAAAAATTGGCAACCGACCACAACCCGGAACAAAAATCACACAGGACTGCAACAACCGTGAAAACTTGAGGCGTGATTCTTTTAGGGAAGCAAGGTCAAAGCTGTGAGTTCATAGTGGCGGATAAATATTTTTATTCATATTTTCAATCAGTTTAGTTAGCAGTGGTGGATTTATCGAACGAAGGTTGTCAGGCCACTATATGAACCCGAATTTGGGTCTCTGTCATTCTTTCTCTACTAATTCGAAATCACAAGTTTCCGGGAATGTTCGGAAATTTGTTTGTTGGACCGAGGTTCCTTATCAAACTGGCAAAAGTTGCGGAAATATTGCCAGTCTGGAATTTGGATACTGCTTCCTCAAAAGCCAATGAGAAGTTTGCCACTATTTTAATTAATTCCGCCCGTCGAGTAGTTTAGAACTCGTGTAAGTTCGATATTGAAACACGCATATGTACATGGAGCGAAATACTTCGCCATTCATTCAAACGATAAAATAGGGAACCAAAGTAATCAGTTCCCTCTCGGGTGAATATCATCGTTCGAGACAAAGCTAAGATATGCCAATTCTAAAGCATGAATCACGGCCATCAGAATACTTTTGGTAATGGCATGATTAGAAGCTGACTCCATAACCCAAAATTTGACTACCTTGGACCGTCTCTGATTGAGCGATGTGAGTTTGGAAGCAAAATTTTTAATTAAATAAAATGTGAGTATTTAGCAAATTACTTGGCATTCAGTTTCAAAGTATCAAAACAAGGCTAAATCATGGCCCTTGACTGTTTTGTTCTATTTTGAAGGTGCATAGGTCAACTTTGACTCTGCTCGTTCCGCGCGCCCATCGTAAATAATAAAAACAATTACGAGGTCCCTTACGCACAAAGCGTGACCCGAGCTGATGCATGACGCGATACAGTATAAGGGTGCGCAAGGACAAAGACATGCTCGATATTGAATATGACGGGGCGCCCATGCACAGGACGAGTGCGCAAGGCCCCTCGTAAACTATATAAATCACTCGCGAAGCCGAGCTAACGCGTAAGATACGCTCTCAATGTTTACTTATATAGAGAATACGCTCGCGCACACGCGGAAACTCAATACACCGGCTTAGGGCTTGACTTCCGGAAGTCGTCCTGAACCGGAATGCCGAATCTGCCCGAGGGGGTATGACCTATCTGCCGCGCCGTAGGCGAAGCGGGCTCATATCGCATGTCAAGGCCTCATGGGGCTCCACGTCAGCGGTGAACATTATTACCACTCTATGATGTTTCTCGACCGCAGGAATATCATCACTCGACTAGCTTTTGTTCCGAAAGAATCAAATTTAATGTGTTGAATACAAACTATTGACTTTATTATACCGCTGTTGAAATGAAAACTCCTTGAACTTGTTTGATGATTCGGAATTATTGGAGATCCTCCCGACGAGTCGTGCAGATAGGTAGATGATTTTAACTCTAAATCAAAATATTCGGTAGTTTCGATTCTTTTGGTGTTAATGACTCGGCCCCACAATGTATGGATCCGCAAATCGGAGCTGCTTTGGCCACCGGGGTAACTTTGGTTCTCTTGTATTATGTGTGTCATTTTAGATGCATAATTTGCCCTAGAGTAGCCCACGGAGGTTCATTCTGGAGACTTTTTTACGGCGATTAATTTAGCCCATTGACCGTTCAAAAATCGCACCTGTGGGGCTATCCGTTGTTAGTTTGGACGTAACACTATATTTTCCTCGTGCTGGAGTAGTCCGAGAAAGCATCAGTATGATGCAAGCAGCCAAGCGCACTTGTCGTCGGGTGAAATACACCCCGTTTGACTGATAAATACCCAAAAGGACGTTCCCAATTTCAAAAATTTATACTTTATAATCTTTGAATTGCCGGGTAAAACTTATGAGCTACTTAAAAGATGTCGAAAATAATCTACGTGAAAGATTTAGGCCAATAGCTTTATTTCCCGGTGAGAAACAGCGTCGGACAAGATACACCCAGTGTGAGGGTTAAATAATTTTTTGGAAATGGGGGCTGATAGGTTGATGAATCCATTCCAATTGTATTTGAGTGGGTCAAAGTAGTCCCAGCTTACGCCTCCCCGCAGTAATGTAGTCTTGCGTTGAATCCGAAAACGCGATAAATTTAACCCCATCAAATTCCAATTGTAAGATATTGAGGGAAAATATACTAATGGATTTTGGATCCTTGCGCTGGGATCATGAAAGTGCGCGAGCTGTCAAGTTTATATACAACGTCTTTTGAAATTGTCCACCACCAATTCCACGATGAAACCAGCGATGAAGCTTCCGGTTAATTCAATCACTTCAAAATTTTATACGAAGACTGTTATCATAATGCTTAATCTGTATCGGATGAATGAAACAAAAATCAGACACAGTTAGGATAACTCGGTTCCAAAGACACACATTAGACGATTTTTTTACTCATTATTGAATAAGAGACGATTTTTGATATCGAATGCGTCATTTGAGTACGAGTGAACCTTATCATACCAGTGTACTCGTGGTCAAGCTCTGAGAACACAGGCCCACAATTCGAAAAAAGTCCATATCCAAAAAAGCAAAACCCATAGATCTACGTAGAATCGTGCGCTGAATCTGAAAATGACATCGGTTTGGCTCGGACTTGCCCAAATTTTTGAGATTTCATGACAAAAAATTTTTTTTCGAAGATATCGGATTTTTTACTCCGCTCGTGACTCCGGGATTGGGGAGGGGAGATAATTTTACGTTCAAACATATGTACTTGGACACACGTGAGGCACACAGCGATCATTCGATCGTCTCACATAAGATGTAGAGTAAGACTGGCATTTTTCACTGCCACTGAGACTAAAACTACTTGATTTCTGAACGTTACCTAGGCGATACTCACAGTCGAATACTCGAGGTGCCATTCGTCATCGGGTAGTCTGGGTGGCATTCGTGATCAAATTCGAGGTGATTCTTGCTATCAAGTACTTCGGGTGATACTAATCATCAAGTACTTGAGGTGACATTCGTGATCGGGTACTTGCGATGACATCCGTGATAGAGTACTCGATGTGACTCTCGTGGTCAAGTACTCACAGTAATACTCATGATCGAGTACTCAACGTAATGCTCGTGATCGTGTACTCAAAGTGATCCTTTTGATCTAGTACTCAAAATTATAGCCCTAATCGAGTACTCAAAAAAATACTCGTGATCGTGTACTCAAAGTGAAACTCGTCATCGAGTACTCAAAGTGATACTCGTAATCAAGCACTCAAACTGATCCATTTGATCGGGTATTCAAAGTGATACTCCTGATCGCGTACTCAAAGTGATACTTTTGATTGACTACTCCAACTCATACTCGTGATCGAGTATTCAAAACCGATACTCATGATCGAGTATTCAAAGTGATACACGTAGCATCACTTGCTACCAGTAGTATCACTTTGAGGACTCTATAAAAACGATCACTTTGAGTACTCGATCACAAGTATCACTTCGAGCGCTCTATCAGAACTATCACCTTGAGTCCTCGATCAAAGGGATCACCTTGAGTACTCGATCACGAGAATCACGTTGAGTATTCGATCACGACGATCGCCCCGAGTACTCGATCACGGATGTCACCTGAAGTATTCGATCACAAATATCACCACAAGTACTCAATCATGAGTACATCTCAAGTAATTGATAACGAGAATCACCTCAAGAATTGAATCAGGAATACCACCTAGTACTCGATCGCAAATGGCACTTCGAGTACTCCATGACGAGTACTACCTTGGTAACGTTTACAAATTCATTCGTTGTAGTCTCTGTATCAGTGAGTGATGCCAGTCTCACTCGACATCTTATGTAAGACGATCGGATGATCGCTGTGTGCTTCACGTGGATCCTTAAATCGAATTTTCACAAAACGCATATTTAAACGTAAAATTCTTTCCTCTTTCCCGAGTCAAAAATCCATTATCTTAGAAAAAAATTTTTTTTGATGGGATATCTTGAAAACTGGGGGATGTCCGAGGCAAATCGATGACATTTTCAGATCCAGCGCACAAATTTACGTCGATCTATGGGTTTCGCTTTTCTGGAAAATGACCTTTTTCCCAAATTGTGGGTCTGTGTAATCAATACTCGTGATATTGAAGTGTACTCGTTGAGCATCCAGAACTCTTGATAGTCATCGTGATTGAACTCATACGGTAGGGTTCATGATCCCCTCAGGATAGGAATCGTGATTGAGTACCCACGATAGTTCTGGTGATCGAATATTCTTTGTAGTTGTGATCCTTCATAGTAACATTAGTGATGAAGTAATTGTACTCGTGATCGATTGCGCGGGATGAAAAAAGTGATAAAGTACGCATGGGAGCACATGTGACAAGTACTGCGTTTAAATACTCATAAAGAGTGTGAATAAGGACTCATGGCGAATCAGTCATGAAAAGTACCGCGAGTGCTTGGTCATGACTACTTCCATGAGTACTTGATTGAGTGAATATTCAAAAGTACTTGAACCCGATAACCTTTATACATCGAGCACTGAATTATGACCGCTATTACAAGTTTTTCATCAAAACGACCATCACGAGTAATAATTATTAAAATATAGCTGTTGCGTGTTATAAATTATAGAAAAATCAAGCTACTACTAATCGGGAGAGAAAAAGAGAAGGATTTCGCACAGAATGGAGGATTGGCAATCGTCGAGGGAAAAAAGTGCCTCGGAAAACGCGAAGAAAGTAGAATCGACAGAAATGGACTGTGGAAAGCGACCGAGCGTGAGCACGATATTGCGGTATTATCGAATAGGTAGAGTGAGAATATCTGAGGCACATATGGCGTCGCTTCGGGTGGTCGTCGGCTCTCGGCGATCGCGACAGATAGCCGCAGCCTGGCGGCACTCGCCCGCCCGCGCAAAAAGGCCAAGCTCCGTATAGCTGCCCCCATGCCGCATCGATCGATCGATCCATCTCGCGCATTAACGATCCCATCAATAAAGCTGCGGGCAAGATAGAGGGCTCGCAAGAAGGGCTCGCCCCAATCGGCGCGGATTTTGACCGAAAGCCGAGAGCGCGCGGCGCGGAAAAAGTTGGCGCGACGATCGACGCTTCTTACACTTGAGCGTGCGTGCGTCTCGGCAAATACGCGACGCGCAATTCGCATCGTGAAATTCCTCGATTATCCCGTGAGACTGCTACTCTCGAGTTCTCGGAGGTATACTCGATCAGAGTCGCTCGATGAGTCGCATCTGTTATCACTCATTAGCTTCGTTAGATCGGGCATAAATGTGTCGATTGCGAACAGATTCGTGTGTGAAGTCGTTCAAATAAACTCAACTGCTAGATAGAGCGTTGTACACTCGCCGCGTACCCGAAAACCCTTACTTCTGATACTTAGCCGCGCAGCTCGACTCTGAGCAAATAAACGCGCGCGCCACGTGCCACGAAAGACTGTTGACTTGCTGTGGTGCCACCCCATGTACCGCAATCCAGTGATGTGAACTTGCGCAGGCAAAACGATGGGCTTAACATTGAAATATAGAGTAGTTGCAAAATGTGTGAATATCAAACTGCGAAATGGACCGTCTCATCTTCTGCGTAGGGAGTTACTCTAGTATCAAAGTCTCTCGTCATGATTTTTGTTTGATCCGTATATATTAATTTCATAGAACTTTGATTGGCTACTCTCAATTTCTACAACTCTTTTCATAATTCAGCTATGAGAGCTGATTCAGCTCTGATGTTTATTGTTAGAATTGACAAAAAAATCAATAAATCCACAGCAATGAGGAAGACCTATTCAGAAACATTACAATCATCATTTGCAAACACAGGGCGTAGTCCGCGGGAAGTGGATTTTGATGAAAATTATTTTACACGGTTTTTGGCCCAAAGAACATACTCGTTTATCCCCGTTTCTGCGAATAGGCTCCCTGAGTCCCATGAAAAATCATCCAAGATTGGAAATATTGCATTGGTGGACCATGCACGACCATCTATGACCATGGTCATATACTCTTATTGAGCTTCTCATGACTTGCAATTACCAATTTGCAAGTGTGGGTGATGAGTATGTATACAAGAGGGCTCAAATATTCAAATTAAGATACAACGACCCTATCTTACTTGAAGTTTGGTATTTGCAAGCCTTGGGAAGCTTGATAGAGTACATGGCCATGCACATGGTCCTGCATGCTCGTGCATATTTTACCAATTATTTTATCAATTTTGAATGGTTTTTCATGGGGCTCAGGGGGCCTATTCCCAGAGATGGAGAGATACGGGTATGCTTTTGGGGCTAAAGAGTAGTGAAAGAATTTTCATCAAAATCTAGCTCACGCCGACCAGTCCCTCTCTTTTAAAGTATAGGTCGTCTAAACAACTTTCTTGACATTTTGTGCGTGAAAGCTGAGTTTGCGGACAGGTATGCAACAGTCAAGTGACAATCTGTGAGTACAGATTGTCAAAAAGTATAGTTCGATACACGGGCGTAAAACTTATTGTTCACATCCTTGTGATGATTGCGACCCTCGCCTTCGACTCTAGTCGGAAACCCATCACTTGGATGTGAAAAAGTTTTTACGCCCTTGTATCGAAATATACTATTAATTAATATCTTTCTTATGATTCGCTCCGGTCTAGGAGGGTGTTTTGGAGGAATGATGTTGATATCTGTTGATATAATTTGAAGGTTATTCCGATCAGTGATCATTTTCCAGGAAAGCTCTCGGAAAAATCTTGAGGTATCATATAGATCGATTATTCCTTCACGAGACGTCTAATATGGATTTTTTTGAAGTAAGGTGATTGATTGGAACATTTTTCATGTATCAACTTGATTTTTCAAAAAATTGAGATGGATATGGACGGATCTAGTCTAAAGCCGCGCATAGAATGTTTCGAGCTCGTAAACATACCCACTCAAAAAGAATGAAGGTATTTTTCTATACCTGTTCTGGCATTTTCGATACAGTCAGAGCTTTCAGCGTCTCAAGAATCTTACTTGATTCGCGGCTGATGTAACTGAAATTCTAGCTTATTTTCTGGCTATCGTATAGGCAGAGAATAATCTCAGATGGCACAAACTCGAATGTCAACTGACCATCCGCCACCGTGAACTTCCAACAGCCATCGCTATAAACAAGGTGACTATCACGATGACCAGCTTAATCGCAATCCCTTTGACGATTCCAGATGATGTTCTTGAATCCAACATCGGATATTCTAGGTACAAATGTAAAAAAAATATCCTGATGAGGTCAAGTTTTTTCAAGAAATGCGATTTACGATCTCTGATTGAACAGGGTGGCATCTTTTTCTGTGCGATTTTGCAATCCAAAGCACTTTTCAGTCAAATCTGACGACGATGATGAATTGCCTCCTGACAAGCAAACTGAGTGCAAGTCTACACGCAGCCATACATATTGCATGCCATCCTGGAGACATATTCATCTCTATACATATCCGCACCGGCAGCTAAAACACGAGTACCCGCTTGGTGAATACTAACTTCCTTCGCTGGCAGGGTATTAATAAGGTATTTCGTGTTCTTGGCATGCAGCAAATTCTTTTCTGCCTATGGCGAGACTCCATGCATCGATAATCGATTGCGATATAAATTACCGCGGAGCTCAGCGATTTTACTTTTTCGATTCACTTTTTTCATATCTCTTTTGCAAAATTAATTCCGGAATCTTGTTCTCTGGCTTCAGCTCCTGGCCTGGTCTGGCCTGATTGATAATATTTTCAATAAAATATTGATGTACACGCTCCTTCTACATGCGTCAGATTCAATGGAACAAGAACTCGAATTCAATATCTACTTGGCATATACACAGTAATATAGACTCTTCTATGGATTTAGTTACGGATTGTCGGGTGTTATCAATGGCCGTGTACATCAACCGTGTCTTCTGCATGTATACTAATTCCTATAGGAATTAGTTATAGCATGAAGATAGATATAGCTGAAGATCTAATAGACCGGCCTGCAGAAAAACCTCGAAGAAAATCCTTCAGAAAAGTTGAGCGTAGCGTCTTCGGCCTTCATTTCCGATGATAAATTTCAAGATGCCACGTCTTGAAAGCTTTGAAAAACCTCTTAGCAGCCCAGGAAATGTATCAATTCAATCTGTGCACCACTCATCTTTCCATCAATTTTAAGGTCATGCAAAAGCTCTACCTTGTCGACATTCATAATAAATTGATCTAAAATAAAACAAAACAATGTTTTTAAAAAAAAAGCTTCAATCCAAACTGCGTATTGGCAGAATGCACCACTGTGTAAAATTTATAGTGATCCGCGGAAAGCTCTCCGAGTAATTCCAACTCTAATGCGAATATATTATAATTAAACCAGAGTTGAGATTATTCCAAGAGCTACCAACGGATCACTCCACAATTTTACACAGTGGTGCATTCTGCTAATACGCAGTTTGGATTGGAGCCACTTTTTCGAAATAATGTTTCGTTTTATTTTAAATCAATTTATGATGAACGTCGGTAAGATAAAGCTTTTCCTTCCCCTTAAGGTCTGTGTCAATGATTTTCGTGTTAAAATCCTTCCCATTGCATATATTTGCAAACATCTTCAAATCTCACCGTCCAATGAAACATTTGGCTAAAATGGAAAGAATTATCTGCCGACCATGGACCTTTTTGGCGTGATCCGCGCCGATCATTCCACTTGGCTTTGAAATTATTTCTCAAGAGAATCAGTAAAAGAACATCTCCAAAATAAGTCATTTTGATGTATCAAGATTGTACCCAAGCAGTGTTAAGTATTCGTCTGAAATGAATCACATTCAAGTTTTGATTTACTGCGTGCACAAAAAATTACTCTAGACAATTGATCTAGAACAACGAATAATGTGAAAAAGTCTACTGCATCTCATGCCAATTCAAGAAGGAGTCAGAGATACTTCCGGTCATCATCGATCGAGTCTAGTCTCATCAATCAGTTGTTCTACGCGCAGTTACGAGAGGAGCTTCCGATTCGCAACATCAGCATAATCGGCAGCTGTACGATGACATCCTACAATGCATGTGTCGCGCAAGGTAGATACGTGCATGGGTAGAACAGACGAGACGACGCCGCCGATGTGCATAGCAGTCAAAGCGGCCATCCGGAGAGCCAAGGCTTTGGGGAGAAGGGTATCGAGGGGGTGGCCGAGCCTGTCACGGGCAGAGACGCTCTCTCGCGTGTCCCCCGTGCGACATCTCCGTCTCGTGCCTGGAGCTGCGTTGCTCGTCTCTGTAATCGCGGGGGCGGCGACGTCCTGTCCTCCGCAGCAGTGGCCCACACTCTCCCGCGCGCAGCCTCCGCCAAAACTATATGAAGCGAGTCGACGTCGCGGGCTGACTGACTGAGCGAGCGTCGCGCCCTCGCCGCCGCACGCGCTGTTTTGTCTTGACGTCACACTTCTTGTCCCTGCCGAGCTGGCCGGTGTCACGTGCTGACTTATGGGGTAAAATGCGCATCTCGGCGAGGAATTTAGGTGGTTGAACTCGGTCGTGATGAATGAAGGGGTGATGAGTGGGGTGGCGTTGGACACTTTTTGAGTTTCAGCTATCCTGCGACGGTTGGACCCACGCGCTCTATGAAATTTTATAATATGGTCCAAGAATAGACTAGAAAGAGTTTTTCAAAGACTTGGACCTTGAGCTTAGCACCTAAATGCTCATGCTTACCAATTAAGTCTTCAGATTGTTACAATTGTTCTATCTCTGATGAAGAAATCACTGCTGAAGCCCATGCTCCTGCTTTGGTTTCCCGCGAAAAATCTCCAGGTTAATTAGGGGTATTGAATTCATTTTCCATTTACATGAGAGTCATTTCGGGCCCTTGGACCGTCAGATTCCCGAGCGATGCGATGGGAGCCATCCCTCCGGGCCCGAAATGGCCGCGCGAGCCTCGTGGGGATGTACTTTTTCGTCTCAAAGGGCTCCAAATCGTCTCTTGGATTATCGATTCTTCGCTAGAAGAATCGAGATATTCACTTGCTATTTTTAATTATTAGAATTGTTTGATCTATTAGTTCAAGATAGACGAAAAATGTGTTCTTCCGATATTTCACCGCTGAGTCAGGTCTGAAACTCCTCCAAACCCAAGGTGAACTCTTGAATCGTGTTTGACATGAAATTCTACCTCGATAAATCGTTTCTGAACCCTTGGAAATCCTGAGGAAACTCGGATCGGAGTCTTTCAGAATAGACAAAAAACGATTATTTTAATACACAATATTCGATTACTTTCAGGATAAATCGCCGTTTATGAGGCTTGGAACTCCCCGAATTTCAAAGTAAACGACGAGTTCGTGTTTATCATTGAATTCTACATCAGTTATGTGTTTCTTGAATCATTTCAAAACCCATGGAAAGTCCAAAGAGACTCGGATTTCAGTTTTCCAAAAGTTCTATGTAAGCTCAAAATACGTATGAAATGTACCCAATAAATCGTCGTTGTACAGGGCTTGGATATTTTCGAAGCCCAAGATCTATGTTCCTTCAAAAATTTTGAATAATACCGGCAAGAGAAAAAAAACTTGGGACTGGCTCCAGAGTGAAAATTAGAAATTGACGTTGATTTCGAAGGAAGGTGGCTGTGGGGGCCCGAGAAGAATAATTTTGATGAAGTTCGGGAGGACTACCTTGGTGATTTTTTAGCATGAATATGAGATGTACAGGATGTCCCGGTCGAAAATAAAAATCTAAAATTGGGAAGTAAGTACCACCCTCGCGTATATAAAGGAATGAGAACGCAATTACTGAGCAGAGGTATCAGATTATGGAGGATTATATTGAATTCAGATTCAGGAGTATGAGTTGCATTGATCTTTGAAAAAAGCCATTTCAGTTGGCCCGTCTGATCTGCTTCGTCGATGCAGATTATTTTCAGCCTCGAGCTAGGTTTATTCTCAAATACGATTTTGGGATATTTGCGAAATGTGCGCGTAACAGATGTAGCGAGGACATCTGTGACGCTGCTGACGTGCAAACTACCTTCGAACTCTTTGCGAGATTGCGATTCACTTTTTTTCGCGATGGATCTACCCTTCAACTCATTTTGAAATTTCCTTGGCCAACTTATTGAGGTGTCTCAAGTAGTACTGGAAGATTTCTGAGACGGCTGGAAAATTCAGGATTGAAGAGTTTTGGGTAAGTTGTTTGTGGCGCGAATTGCTGACCATAGAACCTCAAGTTAACCTCGTTGAGGACGGACATGTTGTTTCCGTCACATTGAAATTCTGATCATTTCTAACTTGGATAATATGGATATTGATTCATATGGGTAAAAGCATTGGTTCTTTTATCAATATTGCTTTCTTATGATTTGTACGCGTAAGTACAACTATCACTTTGGACGTTATATAGTACCCTGAGCGCTAAACAGCGCCTTTAAATAACGAAATAGAAAAAAGTATAACTATTAGTTCAATCAAGAATGCCATTGGAATATTTACTAGAGCAAATTTATTGATTTTCAGTACTTCACATCCTGGTTTCGCTCAGACAGAATGTGGAAAAGTTACTTTCCGTCTGATCTGGGAAAAGTCCCTAATTTTTTTTAGAAGCCACTTCTAAGCAGAGATGGCCTAGTAATTTCTTCCTTGTATTGTTTGTTTCTCGTTTAAGTGATCTCAAATAGGCATTGCACGATCTCTTTAAAGGTGTTTTCCTGTATAGCCGGACCGTCTTGGGTGCTTTTAATTGAATATTATATCCTTTTTTGTAAAGGTTATATCTCTGCCTTTGCGCTGCCTTCTCGCTCGCGTACGTGTTCACCGTGGCGTTCAAGCTCCAGAATCCCATCAAGAGCGAGCCAGAGGCTCGTGCCTGTGGCTCCTGAACTTGTGTTGCATTCCATTTATCCTCTCCTTCTAATTCAATTTCTTCATTCTTCAAATCTTTTGGCGGAGTAATCTCCGCTTCTGGCACTGGCTCCACAACTGGTGGCATCGCAGTGCACGGTATACAGGGGGGAGGTGGAGGTGTTGTTGGTACAGAGACTGATTGTCTCCCTATTACAAGTGTTATTAGCTGTTGGATTATACCAGAGCTTAGAAATTTTGGCACGAATCCAAAAGTACTGGTCAAGGTAGTCGTGAAAAAACCAAAAATCCCAAATAGAATCATGCAACGCGGTTCTCGCTCGGCTATGGCGCGTGAAGTCACGTCCACTTCTGTGCTACTCTCAGTTGTAAAGTCAGCCGGTGCATCAGTACCGTATGCATCGTCATCTCCAAAATCTGAAGGTATAAGAAAATTAATAGACGTGAGTGAGTTGGCCAGATAAATTTACACGATCGGGGAAATTGCATTGAATCTGAGAATATGTAATTGCCATCGTCTGAAAACGCCGCTGAGATCATGAACGAATAAGGTTGCTCGGTACTGTTGAGTCGAATCGTTTCGATTATCGATTGCGATCTTGCTCTTCGCAAGCCTCGTTGCCGGGTCACTCTCAGTGAAGAGGCGCACTTACATGGGTTTAACAGTTAGGAAGCAAATTCAATGAAAATTTTCTTTTCTGAGTTATGAATTGATGGACGCGTGACAATTTGACAGATTTTTTTGGGACAGACGAAAGCTCCGCTTACTTTCACTCGACAGCATTACAAAAGATATTTTGTGTCGATCTAGATTAAAAATATGTGGACATCGCTTCGAAACGAGAATAAAATAAGAATAAACGAGAATAAGTGAGAATATTTAGATACTGTCTCAACGAGCTTTCGCATTGTTTTATAATCGAGACTCATAATTTTTTTACGCGAACATATTCGATACAAATTGAAAATCCATCGGGAGGCTGCCTTCGTCATACTATATCACCAATATGTGGTGTTTACTCCACTCTGAAATATTTATTGAGGTATAAGACGAGATAAAAGTGGCTTTACCCAAGTTTTCATACAAGACCGTTAGTTTGATCGAATTGGCTTTTATATCCTCAAATAGGTAGAGATTACCATTCAAGAGCAATAATCATCGGACGATAGTGTATTCTCACAGCAGTGAACGAAAGGGTCGACGATTCTTAAAAGTATTTTGCTTGTGCGTGAGTAGCTTTGAGTCGCAAGCCTTATGCTCATCCAATCAAGAAACGGTGAAGTCGCCTTGGACTATAAATCAGTCTATATACGATATATATATTTAGATATGTGTACACCGTTCCTCGGAGATTGAAAAAAAGTACGCTGTTCTCACCACTGAAGTGTAAGAGGCAGTTGATTATGAAGTAGATAAATCAATCTCAGCAATTCTCCAGCGACCTCAGAGTCTTAAGTGTATAATACTCATACTTACAGTTTTCGGTAGCAGCCGATGCTAGGAGAGCCACAGTAAAGCACAGGATAGAGCAGAGACTCGTTGAGAACTTCATGGTGATTGAGAAGAGAGTCTCAAAATCATGTTCTTTAGGTGCTATTCTTACAGCATTTATAGTCAGATTTCGAGACTCATAGATTTGCAAGCCTCATTGATTTGATATCTGTATTATTTCAAAGTACTCGAGAAACTCGTAAAACCCTCAGAAAACTGAAATATAATTTGGCAGTTAACAACGATGACGGTAATTAGTGCATCCAAGAGAATCCTAATTCCATGATCAACATGTGTTTCTCTTGAATGAACATACAACAATTATCGATTAACGAACTTGATGTAAGTATTGGTGATCCATCTCATGAATTTTAAATTAAGTTCATCCGATTTTGGCTTGATGATGGAAATGTGTTGACTCTCCGGCTTATCGCTAAGTTGTTAAATACTGGCGATCAAAGAAGTCCTACTCCATAAAGACTGTGTGCACTCAATTACATTGAGATAGCCACATTTCTTAAATTGATAATAGAAGCTTCAATGATAGAGTATACTTTATAGCTAGAAGAAAATCGCGTTATTAGCGATTTTTTGATCCACACATTTTTTTCGTCATCAGATGGAACATACAGCGGTCTACAGCAGGTGACTTTCGTTAGTTAACCTCATGTGAAGAAATGCTTCACAATTTGATCGATATGAATTGTCCCCAATTTTGTTGAAGTTAATAAGACTATAGTGAAAAGTTTCAGGACTTTGTCTCTTGGGAGTAACGCCGCATTGGACAGGCAAGCCTTTCCTAGGCTGGAGTGAGAACTGTGATGATTTAGTTCATTTAATGACGAGTCTGAGAAACTCTTTGAGCAGATAGTGAGATCGGCTGACAAAAGTTGAAAGCCTTGAGGCCGTGTCGGAGCAAAATTCGAGCTCAGGTTACATCCCGAGGTAACCTTTCAGTGATTCATGAAAAGCCTACGGTGAAGATTAAAAAAACTGCGCTCGTACCTGGATTGCCATGGTTTTGAAGAATCACTAGGGTGACGAGCGCAGCTCATTGCATGATCAGCCCCCGTATCGAATTCAACACATAATTATATCACGCTTCATTCCTACCCAGTGTGTTTGTGTGAGTCCGAACGCGTAGGCCGCGTAAACCGCGGCTAACGCGGCTTTCAAAAGGGAAGCCGGCGATTCCTCGGCTTTCTACAAAGGAAGGCCAGGAATTCGCCGACCTACGCAGAGGATACCCAGTATGTGCGTATGAGTCAGCAGACGTTGTCCGCGTAAGCCGCGGCCAACGCGGCTTACGAAATCGTAGTCCGCGTGAACCGCGGCCAACGCGGTTTACAAATTGAAAGCCGGGAATTTGCCGGCTTACGAAATCGTAGTCCGCGTGAATCGCGGCCAATGCGGTTTACAAATTGAAAGCCGCGAATTCGCCGGCTTACGAAATCGTAGTCCGCGGCCACCGCGGCTTTCGCCACACCCCTCTATAAAGCCTGCCGGGTCTGAGCTCGGCACCTCATTCGCATCCTGACGGCACGCGCCCCACGTCACTGACCGCGTAGCTGCTCCACTCGCTCTCGAGCCGTCGACCTCGCCGACGCGCTCCGACTCGTTTTCGTCAATCCACTTCACCGAACGCCGTGATCTTACAGAGGGCCGCGATCCCCAATGTCCGTTCCGGTTGTGCTGTGACTTTTTTCCGTCATAATCAGTGCGTCAGTGTGTATGTGTAAACATTATCTTGTATCGTCGGCCACCGCGTCCAGTGTGTGCTTAATCCTGTTCTTGTTCATTCAAACCCATCCGTTCCGCGCATTCCTTTCATCGAACCAGTTGTATCCCGGGGATGCGCCCGCGTAGTTCAAGTACCACGCACGGCTGTGCACCTCATATCAGTGAATCGTAACGCACGGACGTGCTCCTTTCATAAAAAGTCAAGTCGTTCATTA
>JAPYYZ010000838.1:0-17716 GCA_030522705.1 Eretmocerus eremicus
CGGTCGGCGCTGAGCTACTTCCCCGTGATCGGAGCTTGCTCATTACAACGCGGTATGGCGTCCCCCACGGATCCTCGTTCACGAGATTGCAGAGTTCCTCCCCGTCATGTGTCTCCGCAGTCCCTGTAGTGCAGTCTTGAGGTAGTCCGCTGTCCTCGAGTCACCGCGTTATAGCTCTTTGGAATGATGGTTTGCGTAACAGCAGCGGTACTCCGCCAGTGCCAGGAAGGAGTACGACAACAACTTTGGCTCTACTCTTGCGGGACTTCTCCGGGACTTTCGCGGGACCATGTCGGCACTGCTCCAGAGATAGACTTGTGTCACCGCAGGGGTTAGTGAGACTTGTGGTACCGCTGCGATACTGAAAAAGTACCGAGAGGGAGTCTTATCACTGTATCAGTCGCAGTCTCGAGGGGTTCTGCCGAGTTTTTTGCGGAATCTTGTCTGATCGAGTGAGTAGCCGTGGTTTCGTTCAAGTCCTCAGCCAACATGAGGAGGGAAACCACATAGTATCATGTCTGCAATATTGCGGGACTCCTCCGGGACCGTTGCGGTACCATGTCGGCACTGTTCAAGACAAAGGCTGGTGTTACCCCAGCGGTACTCTTCAAGCACCCGGTAACCGTCTCCTGAGTTTCTCGACTGGCTCATGGTTGCACTCCTGTGTCCTCGAGTTACCCAGTCAGTACTCTTCGGAATAATGGTTCGCGTGATCGCAGTACCCGGAAAGATTCTCTTGAGTAGCTTGACTGCATTATCCGAAAATTTATCTTCGACATATGCAATGGCACTACGTAAGCACAGCTGTAGAGTAAGGTTCGTGGTACCGACACGATATCGGAACGGTACCCAGATGGGATCTCCTCAGCATCTCCACTGCAGCCTCGGAGGACCCCGCCGGAAGTCTCGGAGGATCTCGCGAGATCGAGAGAGTGGCCGTGGTTGCCTATGAGTACTGCGCCAGCCCGAGCAGGGAGCCTCTCTATCATGTCTGCAATGTTGCGGGACTACGTCAGGACCGATGCGGTACCGCGTCGGTACTGCCCGCGAGAAGGATTCGTGTTCGTGTAGCAATACTCTGCCAGGATCCGTCATGTGCTTCCGCAGTCCCTGGACTGCAAATTTGCGGTAATCCGCTGTCCCCGAGTCACCGCGTCAGCGCTCTTTGGAATAATGGTTCGCGCAACAGCAGCGATCCTCCGCCAGTGCGAGGAAGAAGTATGAAAACAACTTTGGCTCTACTCTCGCGGGACTTCTCCAGGACCGTTGCGGGACCATGTCGGCACTGCTCTAGAGAAACGCTTGTGTCGCCGCTGGGGTTAACTTAATCTCTTAGTTTTACGTCTCGGCACCTGCTCTTTAGAGCTTTATCCAGACGGCACCCATGTGCGTGGGGTATAGTTATGCTCAACCAGCGCGTCAGCAACTGCCAACTACTGATTTCACCTCGGTGAGGGGGACCTACAGTTCAAGGTGGGTTCCGAACCACCGAGACTGTCGTGAAAAGCACATAAGAAGAAATCTCAGTGGTGCCGGCCAGGACTCAAACCCCGGCCTCCCGCGTGGGGACCAGGACCTTATCCGCTAGGCCGCGGCGGCCTCTCGCCGCAGAGGTTAGCGAGACTTATAGTACCGCTGCGATACTGAAAAAGTACCCAGAGGGAGTCTTATCGCTGTGTTGACTGCAGTCTCAAGGGGTACCGCCGAGTTTCTTGCGGTATGTCGCCTGATCAAGTGAGTAGCCGTGGTTTCGTTCAAGTACTCAGCCAGCACGAAAGGGAGACATCCAGAGTATCATGTCTGCAATTTTGCGGGACTCCTCCGGGACCGTTGCGGTACCATGTCGGCACTGTCCGAGGGAAAGGCTCGTGTAAACCCGGCGGTAATCTTCAAGAACCCGGGGAACGTCTCCTCAGTTTCTCGGCTGCGCCATGGTGGCACTCGTGTGTCTTCGAGTTACCCAGCCAACACTCTTCGGAATAATGGTTCGCGTAACCGCAGTAATAATCCGCGAGTCCCCATAAAGATTCTCTTGAGTAGCTTGACTGCACTATCCAAAAATTTCTCCTGGACCTATGCCGTAATAAAATTACAATCGGAGGAAAATGCATCAATCCACGAGGAAATTCACCAAATTCACCAGAAATTTTTCACAGTGTGACCCGACCAGCGACACCGGAATGTCAGGGTCGTGTCATACGGGTTCCAAATGAGTCCTCGCTGGGATGTCACAATTTTTTCAAAAGCCAAAATATGCTGAATTTATTGCTACTAATCACCAATCCACCACCAATTCCACTGTTCCTGGCAATCGAAGTAATCGAAGTAGCAATCGACGTAAAAAGCGCATTTCGCCGCGCGCAGCGCGATTCTCTCGCGCCTAATGACTGCCGCGTTGGCTGATGATTATCCAGTGTAAAACCCTGTAGGGAAGTTAAGACGTGTATTCGAGCAGGGCATTTCGACTCTCACAATGTGACATCGGACTGACCCCGAAGATACGAGGGCAAGCTCTATGCCGAGATGGACTTGGGATGCTGCTCCGCTTCCACCAATGACAAGTTTTCTATTCAGAAGCCAAGACAAAAGGGTGAATTCGGAGAATTGTCGTACCACCGTGTTGATTTGTAATCTACGGCTGATACTGAGAGTGATTTCTGCGATTGCGAGCATCTCGTGATCAGAGTATTTCGGCATATAAAATTATATTGTATCTCAGAAGAGAGTAACAGCAAGATGTATTTGCAAGGGAAGGTGAACAAAACTAACTTGCAGCGACATCGATTGAAAGCATTAAAATAATCATGAACGTACCATCTCCCAATCGACGACTATGTTTCTTCTTGGAATATTGAATTTCCCTAGAATAACCACTGCTGAGACTCAGTTTCACAAGCAACATTGCTCTGATTGCCCAATATTGTTTGTTAAATTATCATACGAGCTCATAAAGTGGATCTGAGGGGTACATGATTCGAATCTCGTGAAGAATAACGATTATGTTATGGGTGAGTTACTTGCAGTAAGTCTTGCTCATGTTGCCTCAAAAATTGATCGCTTCACTCTCAGAATTATGCCAAGACACACTGATCATAAAATTTGGTTGCACGCTGTCGAAGAAATCACTCTAAATCAGCCATGCATTACGAATCAGCACGGTTGCACTACACTGGTCTGAATCCACCCTTTTTCCTTGGCTTTTGAATAGAAAACATCTCATTGATGGAGGCGGAGAAGCATCTCGAATCTATCTCGGCATAGAGCTTACGCTAGTATCTTCAGGGTCTGTCCTAAGTTACAATGTGAGAGTCGGAATGCCCTGCTCGAATACACGTGTTTATTTCCCCACGAGGTTATGCATTCAATAATAAACAGCCGATTCGGCAGTCAGCAGGCGCGAGAGAATCGCGCCGCGCGCGGCGAAATGCGCTTTTCACTTCGATCGCTACCCTGCAAACGTAAAAAGAGCGAATAACATAGACACACAGCCAATGTCATAATGACTCTGCACGAAAACAAACGTTTCAGTGCATCGCTGCGATACACCCGATACACCCCAGCGATACGTACGATACATCCCATTGATACACTCCATAGCGATACGCCCGATACGACTCATCGATACAATCAATACGCCTCGCGATATACTCGATGCGCAATTCTGGCTAGTTTTCAAAGTTGTCTAAAAAAAATTCGAATTATTGAAAAATTTTTTTCCTAGTGAATTTAGGAACTCTGATTGATAAACTACAGCCCAGTTCCGGGTAGATGCGACCTATTGAAATGCCCTGTGTGGACAAACGGTGAGGTGATGAGAACGTTAGTAGTGGACTTTGTACATAAATAGAATTTGAGTCAGTGTAGATAGGTGGCATGCTCGCCACGGCATAGCGGTGTATATGACTGGAGTACAGTTGTGAATAAATAGGCACGTAGCTGAAGAAAAATACATACTGGACCTATCATTGCCCAATAGATCCACCCCTCCCCCTCATTTACATGTGTGCTCACACCCGGACGTAAGTAGCTGCTCCGCCTTTCGGGCGCGCCGACTTGGGCCCGATTCTTTTCCGGCCAATATAAATGAGTTGTGACCTTGTGAGGTAACATAACCTCACATTTCTCTGTCACAAATGGCGATCCTACCAGGATTAGGTAGCACGTCCGGGTGAGCACAGGGGGTGAACAGATAGGTGAGGAGATAGATCCTTTCTACTTCTATTAGCCATCGCGACCCGCATAGGTAGCGCCACCGGTCTGAAGAGAGAGTTCCTGCGATTTCGACGGAGAAAATTTTGTTTTCGCTGTTATTTTGGCAGTTAACCTCCAAATTTGACCGGGTTTGTTGCGCACACCCCCGAAAAGGTTTGTCCACCCTCCCCTAGGGTTTTCTAGGGAAAATTAGGGGAATTCGAGTTTTTGCACCCAAGTCACCGATCGGGCTGAACATGAAATCGCCAGTAGAGCGTCACTAGCCCGATCGATTGCGCTGTCGGAAACTTCCGGGACATTGTTGGTTTCGGAGCAAAAGTGCTCCAAAGTACAGGAGGTCCTCCGATTCCGACTAAACTTGGGGAGCAGGCAGAACAAATGTAAGTTTGAAGCTTCCCGCCAAACTTGGCCGGTCAATCACGCTCGCCATGATAACATCAGTTACGGCTGACCGAACCTATTCATAAGAGGCAGACGACAGGAGTGGTGATAGTAACATATGCTCACCATGCAGATTTCTTGATTCTATTCATCAGTACTAAATAGTTGTTGTTAACATTTGTGTAGATTCAGGTGTGTAAATAATAACATTCCATCATCATTATTTGTATGAATCAAGTTGCACATAAGTTTGTCTTATATTACAGTTGTTTACTGCATCTCACGAGTTTACTGCGTAAATCCTAACCTCGTCAAAATTCTTATCCAGAATTTCAAGTTTCTGAATCCGAAACTCATGAATCTACACGAAGAAATGACAGCAGAGGTAAAAGCAAAGTTTTACTTCATTGCTGAAGCTGGCACGGATTCCAGAACAACGGTGGTTAAGGTGAAAACCATTCAAATAGTAGGGCAGCCAAGAATTTTTTCTTTCCCACGTGAGCACCAAACTGCGGCGCAACATGTACAATTGTTCGAGTCGACGGTGGCGAAAGGAGTCGTCAAAAGTTTGAAAAGTCGAAACAAATTCCGCAACGTGGTGATTTCATTGACAGAAGAGCTGCAATCCATTTATTTAGATGCTGAAGGTAATGTCGTTTTTAATGGATATTATCTGGGGGAAGCTCAAACTACTCCCTCTTTCAGCACCCAAAGTTCCCCTCCCAACCCTCTCCCGCAAGATAAACCGATGCATTCAATCGCAAAAAATATGGTTCTTGTGAAATATAGTGGCGAGAATGATAATGCAAGAGTGTGGTTAGATTCATTCATGTCGGAATGTAGAAGATTGGGGATTGATAAAAAGAAATATGCGGAAGTTTTAAGGTTATTTGCGGGGGGTTCGGCTTCGGAGTGGTACGTGAATTTTCTTAAAACAAGTTCTTTGACACACGCTTGGGAATTTCAGGATAATTCCTTTACAGACACTTTCACTCAAATTTCGTGGACAGAAATTGAATATGCATATTCGTTCAAATATTTAAATGGTTCATATTTGAATTTTGAATTGGAAAAAAGAAGTTTACTGATTGATGTTGATCCTGAGTTGACCCTTACTTCGCAAATTAACTCAATAATGATTCCTTTGCCTACTCATGTTCAATCCAAGTTTTTTAGTAGAGAGTTGACGACTATGGAGGAATTGATGTCAAAACTTAGACAATTAGAGCCAAAAATGAATACAGTGAATAAAAGCGAGAGTAAACAAGATACTTCAATGGAGAAAAAGCCATGCTCATATTGTGAGGAATTGGGTTTTAAAAATAGGTTTCACCCAGGGAACTTAAGTCACTTGAAAGTTGAAGATTCTAGAAATAATAAGATGAGAATTGCCAATGATTTAAAAATTCAAGAAGCGGTGTCAGTATGTGAGGACTCAAAAAAAGAGTGACAACCCCACTTATCAAATTGAAAATATCAGTCAACGATGAGCAGGCGATTGGCCTTTATGATTCTGGGGCTGATGTATCATTGATTAATTATCAGTTTTGGAAAAACCCGAGAACAAATGAAAGAATGAATGGGGAGAAAAATATGAAAACTATTAGGGGGATATCAAAATCTTTAGGTATGATTATGCTACCAGTGAAGATTTTTGAAATAGAGGGAGAATTCCCATTTTCCATAGTAAGAAGTGATTCCTTTAAAGATGACGTGTTGTTGGGTTTGGATGCTATTAAAGAATTCAAACTCTGTCAAGATGAGGATTTAAGAATCACACAGGAAAAAATTGTAGAACAAGAAATAAAACCTGGAATTAATTTAGTTGAAATAATTGAGGGTCAAACAGATGAAAATGTAAAGAATCTTTTGAAAAAATATGATAGGATTTTTGCAAAGAATAAATTCGATATTGGTAGAGTGGAAAGTTATGAAGCTCGTGTAAAATTGACGGAGAAGAAATTCGTTTAAAAAAAACCCCACAGATGTTCTTTTAGTGACAAAATAGAAATTGAAAAGCAAGTTGAGGAGTTATTGAAAGCAGGTCTTATTGAAGAGTCCAGTAGCCCATTCGCAGCACAAGTCACGTTGGTTTGGAAAGAAGATGAAAGAAGGTCGAGGTTATGCAAGGATTATAGGGATATCAATCAAATAATTGTTCCGGAAAGTCAACCATTCCCGAGAATAGATGACTCAACAGTCCGGGCGAGAAAATGCAAGTATTTCACTAAAATTGATGTGAACTCGGCGTTCTGGTCAATTCCAGGGAGAAAAAAGGACTGATTCAAAGCAGCTTTTGTGACCCACCATGGGCACTGGCAATGGTGCTGTTTACCGTTCGGGTTGAAAATTTCTCCAGCAATTCTCCAAAGACTTTTGTCCGCTATCCTGAGGAAACCTAAATTGAATGGATTTGCGGAAAATTATATTGATAATATTTTGGCGTTTTCAAAAACGTATGAAGAGCATTTGAGGCATATAGAATTAGTTTTGGAAGCATTAAGCGAAAAGGGATTCAAATTATATCTAAGAAAATGTGCATTTGCCAAAAAATGAATGCCGTATTTGGGTCACTTGATAGGACACAATCGCATAAGTCCCTTGAATGATAATTTGATCTCAATAAAAAAACTTTCCAACACCAAAATCAAGGAAACAAATACGTCGATTCTTAGGGAAAAAGAATTTTTATTTGGAATACATGCCTAAGAGTTCTATATTGTTTGAGCCTTTCCATAATTTGCTTAGGAAAAATGTGAACTTTGAATGGTCAGATACTTGTGAAGAAAATTCCGAAAAAGTAAAAGATTATTCATGTTCTGAGCGAATCCTAGCTATTTTCGATCCGGAAAAACCAATTGAGATCTACACGGACGCGTCAATAGAGGGAGTAGGGGCTGTGTTGAAACAAATTCAAGAAGATGAATCACTGGAAACGGTATTATATTTTTCAAGAAAACTGAATACTTCACAGAAGAAGAAAAGAGCGATTCATATTGAGTGTTTGGCCACCAAGGAAGCTATATTATATTGGCAATATCATTTAATTGGCCAAAAATTTCAAATTTCCACTGACCATAAACCTTTAGAAAACTTCAATATCAAAAACTGTAAGGATCCTGAACCGATGCAAATTTTGAATTATATCTCTCAGTGTGATTTTGAAATTTTTCATTACCCAGGAAAGGATAATAAAGAAGCAGATTGTTCATCTCGAAATCCAGTCTTAGAAGAAAGAAACGACGGAGATGATTCTGAGTCAGCAATCGAAATGGTTAATCTGTTGAGAATGGGGGATATAAGAAAAAATCAAAAGCATTTGAAGCCTGTTAAAAATTATGTGATCAAAAGAGATATTATTTATAAGATGATTAGTAACAGAAGGAAAATTTGGTTATCTGAAGAATTTGGCATGGAGGTGATAGAAGATATTCATCGAGAATTAGGTCATATAGGGACAAAACAGTTAATTCTGATAATAACTAATACGTTTTATTCTCAAAATATGTATAAGCATATAAAAATGTTTTGCAGGTCCTATGAGACATGCACAAAAAATAGAACTAGAATTTTCAGGTATAAAGCTCCTTTATCACAACTCGGCCCAGCTACGAAACCGTGGGAAATTGCGTCGCTGGATACAATCGGAGGGTTTCCAGGAGATAATAGTGCGAGAAAATATCTACATTTGTTGATAGATCATTTCACCAGGTAGGCAATAATTGTCACATCGAAAACGCAGGTAGCAAGAGATTTCATCACCCTGGTGAAAGAAACAGATGGGGAAGCCGAATCAGGAATATTATTAGCAGATCAATACCCAGGGATTAATTCCGATAAATTCAAACAATTTTTAAAATCGGAAGAAATAACTATGGTTTTCACGGCAGTGGATTGCGCGTTTTCTAATGAGTTAAACAAAAGGACAAATCAAACATTAGTCAACAAAATCAGGTGTAAAGTCTACGAGGATAAAAATAAATTATGGACAACGTTGGCAGAAAAATGTGTAGAAGCATACAATAATACGGTTCACAGCTCAACAGGTTTAACTCCTAAATATTTGTTAACAGGATTAGATAGCCTACTGTTACCAGAAGAATTGAGAAATAATGAAGAGAAATTGGAAGAAAATAGATTACTGGCGTTTGGAAAATCTAAGGAGATTCATGAGCAAAATAAGAAAAATTATGATCAGAAGTCCACAATCTATGAATATGAGGCTGGAGATTTAGTCTATGTTCAGAATGGTAATAAGTTAAATAGAAATAAACTTGATCCCGTTAGAGAAGGTATATTCAGAATGAAGCAGAAAATTTCCAGATTGATCAATGCAATTGGTAGTAAAGTTGAGGGAAAAGAATCTAACTCATTGCACGCAAGTAAATTGATTCCCCACAATCCTTCTCCTAGTTCACAGTCCTGACTGTGAGAGGGGGGATGTAAGTTTGAAGCTTCCCGCCAAACTTGGTCGGTCAATTACGCTCGTCATGATGACATCAGTGACGGTTGACCGAACCTATTCATGAGAGGCAGACGACAGAAGTGGTGATAGCTACATATGCTTACTATGCAGATTTCTCGATTCTATTCATGATTACTAAATAGTTATTGTTAACTTTTGTGTAGATTCAGGTGTGTAAATAATAACATTTCATCATCATTATTTGTATGAATTAAGTTGTAAATGAGTTTGTTTTATATTACAGTTGTTTACTGCATCTCACGTGTTTACTGCGTGAACCCTAACCTCGTCAAAATTCTTATCCAGAATTTTAAGTTTCTGAATTCGAAACTTATACAAATTTCGTTCATCCATCTGAGCCAATGAGAGAGGCCGAGCGACTTTTGGTTTTAGAGCTTTTGAGGTTAGGAGATTGAAGTTTTTCAATTCATGACATCGAGTATTAAGAGGGTTTCCCTTATAGTGCACACCTCGGAACCATGAAGGAAAATTTTCGGAGTCGAGATTTTCGAAAAACTTTCTGAAGAGTTTTTGTGGCTTCTGGGATTGCACCTTGTAGAGGCTGTTCTGCACACTCAGTTGGTACCACTCCGGGATTCATACCCTCATCCTAGCTCGTGGAAATTCAAATTGAGAATTTCGAAGAAGGTTCGGGAAGTTTTTCAGATTTTTCCCAATGGTAGGAGGGGGATCGAGTCGGATCCTAGCTGCGTGGTATCACAGGGAGTGCCGCAGGGTCATCCCGTGTCGTTGAGGTAGGAATTTTCCGAATCCGATCTTCGAGCGCTTTCGTAGCTTTCCGAGGGGGAACGTCGCGGCGTAACGTTACGAGTCGTATCCTGTTGATTCGAAACCGAGCGTTGGCGAGTGGAGATACGGGACGTCCGTCGAGAATAATCGGCGTGCTCACGACTTTCAACCCCAGTCCCACTGCATTGATCCCTCCCGACCCTAGGAGGGGGACTACCACGCGGGAAGAATTGGGAGGGGGAATCCAGCGTACCCAGTATTTGTCGACATCCCTTAATCCTATCCCTTCGTTTGAATTTGCAATACCTTCTTCCCCTACAGGGTCTGGTGCGTGAATACTACTGCTGGTCCAAGTTGATCAGAGTGAATACTCGACCACGTTGGCTAAGCACAGATCCCACGTCATCGAGACTAAGAACTCAATCACGTTGGATTAGGGAGGGGTACTGGATAGGAAAGAGTAGAGATTCGTTGCTGTAGTAGTGAAAATGGCAGATCAACAGGGGAGCAGTCAGGGCAAAAACCCGCCGAAGTTCCATCTCAGTCGAGAGATGATGGAGATCATATCGAGAGACCCGCGAGACATGGGTATCGCGAAAGTGGTGTACAACAAGCCGTACGTGGAGGTGTCAAAACAGATGGATCGAGAGGGTTTGAGCATAGAGGGTACCCGAGCGCAGTTAAGGAATCGACTGATTCGTTCGGACATCTTGCTCATCAACCCAACTGAGAGGATACCGTGGGATTGTGCGGTCGACGTTCGCCCCGCAGACGAGTCTCCATTGCCCTCAGCCGCATTGAAGATGCTCGCGGAGGGCGAGACTCTATCCATAAGGGGTAACACGTCCGCGAGCAGCGATGAAGACGAGAGACGGAGTGATAAGAGGTCAGGGCAACGAGATCAAGCGAGCGGTCTGGTGGCCACATCAACGTCGGCTACGACTACACAGTCTAATAGGGCGGTGACCACCGAACCAGCAGTCGTCGCCACTACAACGAGGACTACTCCGTCGACTATGACCACCTGCACGACAACGACCACAATGGAAGCTACCAGGCCCATTGCGACGGCCACGTTTGCTCCCTTTTTTGGGGACCTCAACGCGGTCACAGCGGCTCGGGCGTATCAAAACGTATGCCAACACCCATAGCTCGTAGCTTTGATACAGGTGGTAACGCACGGAGCACCATCAGCGGATTCGTTGTCCTCGGGGATGCCACCGTTTGCTCTGAGCCTGGGAAATCCCATCCCTGATGCGCAGCAAGTGGGAACCGCGGCGAGGATTCGCAATCTCACATTTCTCTGTCACAACCTGCAGCTACGTCTGAATCCGTGCAGTACTTGAGTAAGCTCATGAACGCTATCAATATGAGCATAAACGTATTCACGCATCTACAACGTCCGGTTTAGCACTGGGACGATTCCATCATTCTTTTCATATCAAGCAAGCTCACATTTGCGACTCGTCGTGACTTGATTTGAGAGGTTGAGAAGAGTCCTGACGCCTTTCTTACTTATGCAAAGTTGAAGGTTTCCCTAGATGCTCGTCAAGGCTGAAACCCGAGAATGCTCCTGAAAGCGAGAAAGCCAGCTCTAACCCTAAACCGTTAAAACGGAGCGGGCAGAAGTCGACCTCAGCTGGTGTCAGCCTTTGCAGTCGCCAATGTGGCGACTACAAAGGCTGACGATTCGAAGGTCTCTCAGAGTTGCGCCTTTTGCGAAGGGGATCACTTCATCGGTTATTGCAAGAAATTTGCTTTTGCTACGCTTATGCAACGTCTCAAAATAGGAAACTCCTTCTAAACTATGTCGTAATTGTCTAGGTACCAGCCACGCTGTC
The DNA here is from genome assembly GCA_030522705.1 of Eretmocerus eremicus. Lineage (NCBI taxonomy): Eukaryota > Metazoa > Arthropoda > Insecta > Hymenoptera > Aphelinidae > Eretmocerus > Eretmocerus eremicus. The sequence continues at coordinate 11,650 of JAPYYZ010000838.1, forward strand.
GACTCGTGTACTTCGAAGGGTCGATGTTTGGTGTGCTCGGGCAAACACAATACTCGCTTGCATTCGGACGCAACTGCGACAACCTCTGCGAGCTTCGGAGAAGCTGGCGCGTCCACTCCATCGGCGCCTACTACTACTGAGGGTGTCCGGACTGTAGCCACTGGCGAGACGGTCTTGCTGAGTCCCGCGCTTGTACTGCTGCAGTCGGAGAGCGGACAAACCATCACTGTACGAGCTTTGGTGGGTCCCTGTGCCGAAATGTCGTTCATGTCGGAACACGTTGCTCAGGCTCTTTCTTCACCCCGCACAGCGACTAGTGCCGCTGTCAACGGTGTTGGCAACGCAATCTCTGCAGTTGCCAAGCATCAAGTTACACTCATGCTGAAATCTACCTGCAAAAACGACTTCAATCTTTCGATTACAGCGCTAGTATTGCGCCGAGTCTCAGCTGTTTTACCGATGGCAGAGGTCACTGATCGAGCTTCCAGCTGGAAACATCTGGAGGGTCTCCGACTGGCTGATCCTCACTACAGAGTTCCAGGACGTATAGACTGTTCGTTAAAAGCCACCGCCTACGCTGCTGTCGTTCGAGCTGGTCTGCGCCAGGGTCCTCCTGGGACACTTACTGCTATTCGGTCAGTCTTTGGATGGATGGTGATTGGAGGCACTCAAATTCCAGCTCACGTGGGGGCGACTAATGTTCATCACGTCGCTGTGAACAAAGAGCGGTCGCAAGCTGTCGCTCGATTCTGAGAGATTGAGGAGGGCACAAGTATCACCCATTTTTTTCCATCCGAAACTGGATGCTACGATTTTTTCAAGAAGATTACCTATCGAGATGAATCGAATCGTCTTGTCATGAAATTGCCATTCATTACGAAACCTATTCCAGCAGACTCCAAAACTATTGTGACCAACTGCTCATGACGCATGGAGCGCAAAATGCAATCGTCCCTTGAGGTGTCCGAGGCGTATCACGACTCCATGGACGAGTTCCAAGCGTTGCATCGCAAGGAGCCTGTTCCTGACTCACATCTTTACAAGGAGGATAGTTGGTACCTTCCTCACCATATCATCTTCAAACAAGATAGCGGTAAGCCACGAGTAATAGTTAATTCCTCTCAGAAGAGTGACGATGGTTAGTCACTCAACTCTCATTCACATGTTGGGCCCAATTTACAACGACCTCATTTACAACCGGACATTGTGATCATCATAATACGTTGGAGCTTTTTTAAATATGTCTTCACATGTGATGTAGTCAGAATGTTCCGCCAATTTCTCATTGATCCCCCTGAACGCGACTGGCTACGTCTTTTATGGCGAGCCTCACCTGATTTACCGGTTTCTACCCTGCGTTCCACTACCGTCACTTATGGCACTGGGTGTGTCCTCTTTCAGGCAAATGCAGGCATGCTTCGAATCCCAGATGATGAGCAAAGCCGATTTCCTTCAGCTACCAAGGTTATTCGTGAAAATCGCTATGCTGACAATTTTCATGCCGAGTGGAGGAGGGGTTACATCCGAAGAGGCAGTAGGGTCTCGAGATCAGCTGATCAAAATTCTCTCATCGGCAGAGCTCACAGTCAGTAAGTGGGCTGCAAGTCATGAATCCTTGCTTAAGAATTTGAACTCAGATGACCTTACAACGTCTGGGCGAGAATTTCAAATGCAGAATTTGGTGTCAGCAGTTGGTCTTCAATGGAACCCTGTCGATGACTCTTTCTCGTTCAGAATTGACCCATACTCTCCAAGCGAGAATATCATTGAGAGGTCGATATTGTCTGATACAGCCAAATTGTATGACCCCATCAGAATTCTCTCCCCAGTCATCATCAGAGCCAAGTTGATCATTCAGAATCTGTTGATCCATAGATCAGATTGGGATGTTAGAGTCTCACCGTCCGTCAGACAACTATGGCTTGACCTACAACGTAATTTGATTGAGTTGAAAGAAATATCCATCCCTCGCTGGTGTGAAACTGTATCTAGATCCACCTGGGATCTCCACTGCTTCTCTGATGCTTCAGAGAGAGCATATGTAGCTTGTATTTACCTTGTGTTGAGGTCTCCTTCAGAGACGCCGGCGAATTTATTTGTCGCAAAGTCGAAAGTTGCACCTATTCAAGTAATCTCCTTGCTGAAACTTGAGCTATGTGGTGCCCGGCTCCTAGCGGTCCTAGCCTCCACGTTGCTGAAGAAACTTGAGTCGAAACCAGCTCGGGTTTACTGTTGGTCCCACTCACAGGTGGTGCTGGCATGGCTTCAAGGTCATCCCTTGCGATGGAAGCCCTTCATTGCCAATCAGGTCAGTAAAATCTCTCCCCTCCCCCTCTTGCCCAATGCGACGTGGAACTGCCCACAACCCTACTGATTGTGCAACGCGAGGATTCACTGCAGAACAACTCCGAGAGTCCACTCTCTGTCGGCAAGGTCCACCCTGGCTCCGACTTGAATCCTCCGCGTGGCCGTCCAACTCTCAGGAAGAGTGCAGTACTGAATTGGAAACTGAACGCGTATCTGCGCACGTGGCCACGCACGATCCGCAATACTCGATCGACTGGTGCAGTCGTTTTTCGACCTTAGCAAAACTAGTTCATATCTTAGCTTATGTGCTTTAATGGAGACGAAACGCTGCAATCAAAATAGCAGATCGTCGACCGTCGTGGCTATCGGCCACTGAGCTCACTCGTAGTCGCACTGGTTTGTTAAGACTCGTTCAGCTCGAAGCTTTTCCTAAAGACCTCCCAGAGCTCTACGAAAAGGCGTGTGTTTTAGCCTCGAGCTCACTCATAAGACTGTTACCCTTCGTCGATTTGTCAGGCCTACTTCGGGTTGGCGGGCGACTTGAAAACTCCCTACTTAGCGATGCTGAAAAATATCCCATTATCCTCCCCAATAATCATCACGTCACCAAGCTGACTATCTTAGAACTTAGCTACAGTCTACGGTGGTCCCCATTGGTTCAGAATCGGTTATCCATAACTTATTGGATCATTCAAGGACGGAACCTGATTCGCAGTGTCGTGCGTAAGTGTGGTGAGTATGCTTGGTTCAAAGCTCAAACACACGACCAGTTGATGGGCTCACCTCCGGCCACTCAAACTCGACCAGCTCGTCCCTTCGCCATTACAGGCGTGGACTACGCAGATCCATTCTCCATCAAAGCATCTGGTGGCCGTGGACCAAAGTCCTCTAATGGAAACATGGCGATATTCATCTGCTTCGTGATAAAAGCTGTTCACATTGAGATCGTGTCCGACTATTCCTCCGCAGCTTTCTTAGCTGCGTTTAAACTCTTTGCCGCTCGCGTGGTCTCCCTTACCGAATATATTCGGACTATGACACCACTTTTCAAGGAGCTGAACAAAAGTTCAGATGCTTGCACTATGAGACGTCCGCCATGAGTCAAGAAATTGCAGTCGCAATCGCTACTGATGGCGTCGAGTGGTCCAACATCCCCCCTCGAGCTCCAAACTTCGGCGGTTCATGGGAAGCGAATGTGCACTCCTTCAAACGCCATTCACGGTGTGTCATTAGCGAAGCAAAGCTGACCTTCGAGGAATACCATCCCTCGAAGGTATACCACCTTGGCCACGCGAATTGGAGCTTGCCTCAACTCCCGACCGATAAATCCCCTGTCGTTGAACGACGAGGACCTAGTTGCCCTTACTCCGGGACATTCTCTTATCGAAAAAGCCCTTACTACCCCTCCAGAACCATTCTTAGAGGAGAATATCTGCGCAACCTTCAAGTACGAGTCAAGTGGCAGCGTCCAACCCACACGCTGGAGGTCGGCGACCTCGCTCTTTTCCAGGATGAGCGCTACCCACCTACCAAGTGGCCTTTGGGACGCATCACGGCCCTTCATCCCGGGGAGGATGGTCACTGCCGTGTTGTGACATTGCGCACTGGCGCCTCAGAGCTCATGCGCCCCGTCAATCAGCTGGTTGTGCTACCGGTTAACGACGAAGCTCAGGCGCACCTTACCACGCTAGGTGATATCATGGTGGATGGCACTGTGGTCAGTGCCATGCCTTGCTCCTGGGACGTCGCACAGTGGGGGGAAAGGGGTTCGTTTCGGAAAAAATTCGTCGTTACGCGAATTCTAACTCGATTGAGATGATTCAAACCGGATTCTCTTCGTTTTTTCTCGTTCTACATGATGTTACTGCAACTTTTTTGATCAAGCTGAGTTTCATGGGTCGAAAATAGAAGTTATGTCAACTTTTCTCGGTTTTTGACGTTTTTTCCATCATTCTCCAATCAGAACGGACGAGAAAATGGTCGGAAATCATTCCAATCAATGTGAAATTTTGATAATAGATGTCCTAGCAACAGTCTCCCTTATTTTGGGAAGGCGCCAGACGCGCGGGAAATTTTTGAGACACAAAAATCCGAATTTTGAAATATCAAATTCAGCCCGTAATACGTGTAGAAAATTGATGAGTTGACTTTGCTCGAGTGAATTTCTACATGACTCAATTCATACCAAAATTTGATGAGCTACTCTCTTGAGGGTCCCGAACCAATAACAGAAGCTTTTCAGAAGATATGAGGGACCTGGAATGAGCAGTGGGCTGTGCATCAGGTATACCGAAACAGGCCTTTTTGGGTATTTTCCTGGGGGGAGAGCCTGCGAGATTGCAATACTCACTGAGCATCTCGCAGCTCTGCACGAACGTGAATTGGCTTGAATGTAGATGCAAATATACTTACTGGAAATTATCGTCCACATCCAATTGGGAAGTTGTTTGGACGCTGAAATATCACCAGAAGTTCCTAGGCGAGTAAAATTACCAGAGCCTGCACATCTGTTCTGGGAGTTTTCTGTGGCGAGTGGAGATCGAAATAAAATTTTATGACTGTGGAAATTGGTAACTCAAGTTTCATGAGGATTAAGGGTTGGTAATTGAGTGTGATCTTAGGGAAATTGCTCAATTGAATGACGTACTTTGCATAACTTGGATGAAATTGGGATAATTTTGGGAATTCTTCGATTCCAGAAAATTGATTCTGATCGCAACCCGAGAAAAATTGATTCAATCGCATTCCATTCCAGATGAAAAAGACGCATCTTCCTGAGCTCTATTTTTCGCTTCCGGGCGAAATATTGCTATTAGAATGCATGTTTCTTGAGTTTCATAGAGAATTCTAACAAATTTTTGTCCACCCAAATTCTCTTGGTTATTATGATATGAGTGTTTCAAAGGTCAAACACCTGCTGCTTTACTCTAGAATGCTCAGCTACTAAAAATGGTTGCCGTTACAACTTCTTGAGATATCTAAGGGGTCTACAAGTATAATAAGTGAAGGGGACTTCCTCTCATTATAAGTCCAGATCACTCAAACCGAACTATAAAAAAGGAGGATTCCTGATGTATTCCCTTATTCGACCCCAATTGAACTGATTTCTTAGCTGGGAGCAAACTTAATTCTGAATGTTGAGTTATCTTTGGTTCGCCCTTCCAATAATTGAAAAATAGTTCCCGCAAATCCCGGTATATGAAATTGGACTTCAGTCTGCTACAGAGACAAGCTGATCTCAAATGATCCCACATCAGGCATGCAGTCTGCCTGCCCAAAGTTTACATACAGATTTGCCTCATAGATTCGATAATTTGTATACATTCCCTCCAACAATCATTCTGATAATGCCCGTGGTTGATATGATGCCTTTTCCAATAAACAGAGAATTGTTATTGATCCAACAAATGCGGAGGTTCCTCACATCTCATGCTGATGTATGGAGGCCGTTCAGTGATCAGACTAGATTCTCAGAGCCTGGATATCTATCTTTGGAATTTTTATGACAATTGGAGATCAAAACAATCTCATATCCCTAATCAGGCGGCTAATTTGAACCGGAATCGTCTACTCACCAAGACTCTGGGAACAATTGAAACTGATTATCTCGTGCCCAAGATGAGCATAGCTCATGATCATTTGCGGACCATCTCATTGTGATCCATACATACTGATATTTACGAAAGTTGAATATCCTCACAAAGTTCCTTCCTTGCAGGAATGTTATGCATATGGTTGAAACTATCAACGATTCCAAAGA
>JAPYYZ010000839.1:0-17716 GCA_030522705.1 Eretmocerus eremicus
GCAGCGCGATCTTGCTGGAATTTTTTTACACATTCTTTGGACCAAAAAACAAGATACCCGTATTTTTTAGTGTAGTCCAATTGGCCTCTCCTCCGAAGATATGGTGAGAAACATTAACGTTGCCCATGTTAGAAAGTTAAGGATATACTTGCAAAGCTAACGTTTCTGCCTGTACCTTTAGAGAGGAAGCCCACTGGACTAAATAAAAAGTACGGGTATTTTTCTTGCGGCCAAAGAATGTGTAAGCAATTTCCAGCAAGATTGGACTCCCGGAGGGTGGGTCCTCCTCTTGTGAGCCGTCAAGACGCCTCGCCTGCGGGCGAATCGTGGTCGCGCGATCAGAATCTGTGGGCTGCCTGATTTCAGAATGGTGTCCATGTAAATATTTAACGTGAAAATTATCCCTGCACCAATTTAGCGCGTGAGGCCAGTTTCAAGTATTGTCTGCTCCACGTGGAATATTGCGTGCAGATAGAAGCTCATTGACGAGCTCCCCTCTTATATTTTTGCATATTTTTCTTTTTGGTTCATTTTGTCAAGCTCGCGAACGCAAAGCAAACAAAGTGGGCAGCTGCCACAATAAGGTTCGCAATGACGGTAACCGCGAATGATTTTTGATTTCTCAACCAGCTTGCGTTCTGACCTCGTTTGTGATCACGACAGGCTACTTTGCGAGCACTTTGATGCGAAAGCTCGAGAGTTCGATCGATCGATCAAAGTGCGATTGCTCAGATCCCTACTACTGCCTTCCGTTTCGAGTTGTCCGCGTTGGCCCGGGCCGTGCACATTTTACGTTAGAGTCCTCGTTGGAGCCTCACCTGTGGACAGGTAGCAAACGATGGCCGAGACGCTGCTGTCGTAGTTCCACCTCCGCCTTATGGCGACCTTGAAGTTGCCGACGCACTTTCCGGTCTCCTCGTCTGCAAGTCGAATGAAAAACCACAATGAAGAAGAGGCCTTGTCGTCCACGCGCGATAGAAGCAGCGAGCCGAGCTTTGGACGTGCAAGTCGAAGTTGGAAGTGCACGAGTAAAGCTCGGCTCGCGGGTTGAGATGGACGGGGCGCGATGGCTGATGGCTCACACTCGAATCTGTTGTTGTCGCGGTGCGCCCAGACGGCCCACTCGACCTGGGCGTTGCGGGGCAGGCTCGACACGACGACGTAGTCGACGATGGCGTTGTTGGTCCTCTTTTCCCACTCCTTGCGCGCGGCCGGTATCGAGCTCGGCTGCGTCACGAAGCAGATGCCCTGCACTATGTGCCTCAGCTCCGTGCTCGAGTCCATCGCCTTGACGATGCTGTTTATGTGCCTCAGCGTCAGCCGGCACTGGCGCTTTATGTTGGCCTCGAGGATCGTCATGTTGCCCGGCACCAGCGGGATCTGGCCCGCCACCGAGATTATGTCGCCCACCTGCAAGAACAAACGCGCGTTTTCATCAGGATCACAAGCCCACGAGGATCTCTTTACAAAATCGGACACAAGGTCCCCGGAATCGGAATTCATGGAAAATCAGCGTAAACTCACGAGGAGACACCACAGCCTCCGGGTCACGGATTTGGTTAGAACTTGGGGAATAATCTCCTTATGGTGCCATCAGATGAAATCCAAAGCCGCAGAGTCTAGCGCTCAGGCGTTTTTGAGCTGCAGCTTATGGCATTAGCATTGTTAGTACATCTATAGATATCTCTTAATGACATGGGTTGATATGAGCAATAGTATTGTTCTGGAGTATATCTCAAAGACAATTGAGTTAATAGACACTGCAGCTCTGGATTTCATCTTTTGGCACCAAAAGGAGACTATTCCCAAAGTTTCAACCAAACCGGCAAGGCTGTGGTCTCTCCTAGTCAGTTTGGAGTAATATTTCTCTTCCGTGAGTTTCATCGGAAAGCATATGACACAATAGTTTTGGGATCCAAAACCTTTCGTCCCTTTGCTCAAGCGAGCCTTTTGTACCCAATATGACACTATCGTGGCACAAATAACATTTCCAGGCGAAAATCTCTGTATCTTGGCGCATTTATTCGGCTTGTAGCTCAACAAGCGTATACTCAAGAGTATGTCCAGGTATGCTTGGAAAATTTTTCCTACGGTATACATATGTGATGGTAAAAATGTGATTTGAGTGCGGAGGACCCGATTGCCCGTGGTAGAAAATCCTGACACTCAACTTGTGTTCAGCTTGGCACGAAATGAACATTTTGTCCCGAAGTAAATTTTCACGGGTGTCGAAGATGATCAATCAATTTGCCCGAACACGACATACATTTTTACAATCATATTGATTCGCATATTGTCGAAAAAAAGATTTTCAGACACAGCCGTTGAGTTATATTCGATTCATAGGACAAACACTTGTGCCACGATAGTGACATTTTGGGTCCAAAGCAAACGGGTGAGACTCAGCTCCGGACATCGAATGTGACAATTGTAGGCAAGTTGTAGCAGAATCGAGCATATAGTCATCGCGGCACAATCGCCGAAGATCAGGACGAAACATTTGCAAAAGCAGAGCCCAATCGCTCATAGACAGCAGGTGAGCACTGGTGCGGCACTTGCTGTCACGTTTGTCCTCTTCTAAAATCCGAAGATCCGAATTTGTGAATTGTGAAATATGTAAGACTTTGGTTGCTACACTTTGAATCTCAGAACGTCGTTCACGTAGAAAAAGTAGCTACCCAGAGTGTCACCAGAGATGAGAAGGGAGATAGCTCATAGAGTCGATTTTCTCGACCGCTTTTTTGCTCGATATTCAGTGACCGCTTTTATTTCCTCTCTTCGCACTATATTCGTAGCCAAAGTTATAAGTGAAAATTTGCTCCATAGGAGCGATCTCCCTTCTTATCTCTGATATTGCGCGACTGAGCTCTTGCGTATTAGGGGAGAGCTGGACCGAGTGGCTCTTGACGCTCTATACTAACAATAAGTTGTCCATTCATTTTCAACTCAGCCACATTTTTTTGAGCTATTCAGATCATTGAGCAGGTTATCTCGCAAGTTTAAACAGCTCCTTGCAACATTTTTATCGACTTACGCGCTTATCTGCGAATGCAAAATTATAAATAGCTCCCAAGACTATGCAATATCTGTATCACTCTAACAGCCAAAAACTGCGTAAAAAAACAAAGATTTTAAGCTGTTGTGGGTTGAAACTTATTCAAGTGAAGCCGGGGGATTGAAATTTCACGAAAAATCTATGGGTTGGTTTCGAAAAGTCAAAAAATCGTAGTAAGAACGCGTCTCTTCAGTCCTCCCTTCAAAATCACTGAGGTGAATTCAAGCATCCAAGTGCCATCCGATCTTTTTTGGTACTCCTTGAACGGAGAAAAAATTTGTACCATTGCGGAGGATACATAGACTTCATTTTTAGAAGCTGTATCTAACATCGCCTCGAGCTTTTTCCAATATCGCCCCAATTTTTGGAATGAAATTGCACGATTTTTTAAATTTCAATCTCCAAAAAGACTATGAAATCTGTGTAAATTTCAATCTCCAATAAGCCTCTGGAAATTCTTTTCAGATCTCTTTTGAGTTACACTTCGAGGTTGCGCAGAATCTAGCCCCACAGGTATCACAGGATTGCTAAAACACGAGAAGAGTCCAACCTCGCCACACTTTGCCCGATAGGTGATCTTTTCACGAGGACATGTTGGTAGCCCGAGTGCACAAGCGAGGCCTATACGAGCCCCTTAAATAACTAACAACCAACGCGCGCTCGGATGACGCGGATAGTAACAATTGATTAGCGACTCAAACTCGAAAGAGCATACAATTTTTTTTGTTAGTAAATAGTCTAGCCAAGTCAAGATGAAGAATATCTCATTGACTCACCCGAATCGCCTGAGAATATGGTCCTATATTTGCAGGTGCCCAGTGGCTTATACTTTGAACGTGCATCGTGTGCCTTCTGTGTACCCGTTCATCACTTTTACCGTCCTTTTCATCACTTTTATATGCCTGTGCGTCCAAAACAACGTGAAATTTGATAGGTATCTCTGTACATACTCTAACAGGTGGATTTATTTTTGCAAGTTTGGATACGTAAACTTCATTAACATCCGCGTAACTTGATAAATCCTTTAGAAACATTGTAACGGCAACAAGATCCGATACTTCTAAATTTTCTTTCTTGACTAGATCTAAAAATCACAAGCTTATTAAATTTGAGTAAAGAATACGCGATGTATAAACATCAATTTGTACATACCGATTAAACAGTTTAAGGCTTCTGCCATCGCAAGCTTTGGTTCTTCATTTTTACCAATAATACTACTAAACCAGTACCAGCCGGTTTGATTCTTATTAACAGTGGGCGTATTTAAAACTTCATCTTCCTCTATGATTGGTTCTGTAGAAGTCGAAATATTCATTTGATCTGTAAAAAGCAAAAATGTATAAAGCTGAGACAAAGTGCAGTTTTCTTTTCTCAAACCCAAGCAGAATACTCATGAAAATTATTTCAAGTAATCCTTGTCTTAAATAAGATAACCACATTTTTTCAAGTCAGAAGGCTTCCTTAGACCCATGAAAGCCCCTTGAAACACGCTAAAAAAAGACTTTCCAATTATAACTTGAACCACAAATCATTGTAGTGAGTTGTAGGCGTAGGTGAATGTATGTTCGTATTATTCACTTGTAATAGTGCCTCGAAGATAGTTCTAAATTTGTATCTCTAGAAGGAAATACGAAAAGTGGGTGGGTTCATGATATAATAAAGAGTAGAAACCTTAAATATCGGGAATAGAGAAAATGAGTTTCTCTGACGTTTTTTAAAATTTCTTTGAATCTTTCCAGACTTTTATAGTACGTACACGCAACAAACGTTTTTACAAACTAGTTGTCAACGCGCTTGACCACTATAGCAGATGTTCCGAATCAGCGGGTTCGACTGTCTGGTGGATGCTATTTTTCTTCTTGTCTTTTCCCTAGAACGCCATGGCGACTTTCAATTCAGGAAGCTTCACAACTTATGACCTAACTCTTTGGACATATTCCTGACAATCAAAGAGCTTAATTCACATAGCCAGATGCCTCATTCTCACGACAGTTTGAGTATTATTGTCACGAGGTGAGTTTGAGAATTCGACAATCGAAGCGGATATGATGAAATTTAATATCCGTGCTCTTTAACAATCCAATAAGTTAGATATCGCTAATTCCTTGGTTGTAGGTGATACAAAAAAGAAGAAAAATATTTTACCAGCATTATCGTCCTGTGAGGCTTTGTTGTTGACTTCATCGTCTTCGTTTTCCTCATCAGACAGATTACACCCATCTTGTAAATCTGGTCCAACTATTTCCGAAATGTAATCAAGTGGTGCCTTGACTGCAATATTTCTCAGTCTTTCTTGGAGAGTCAAATTGTGAGTATCACACTAAAAATTATAATACAACCATGTAATCAACCAATGTAATGTAATTTCATGAAGAAATTAGAGTTTACAAACACTTTTATCTTGAAGATGAATTTTTTTGAAATTCAGGTACCCTACTGGCGCTACTTCATCATTTGAATGAACAATACTTTCATATTCATCTCTGAAAGAAGAAGGAAAACTTTCATAATTCAAACGACAAATTTTGTATCGGATTAAAATTTAGATCTCAACTTACATCACGATACTTTTTATAAACAAAGGGCAGTCCAAAGTAAACGTCTCGTACTCCCCACCTTCTCCACAAACATTCAAACCGTACTTTTCTTTCTAGAACATAGGAACGTTAAGTTATCAGGTTAAAAAAAATGTCTCTTTATACATTAACATTAAATGATTCAAATTGGTACTAGAGCAGTGAAGAGGTTCAAAGGACGACAGAATTTTACACACAAAAATTGCGAGGCCTTAAAATAACCCAGTACTCTGAGATCAGTAGTTAACGTCAGAATCATTGGAACCGTTCCAAAACTGACATAAGACAACAAGTTGGAGATTCAGGGTTTTCATCAGTCATTAAGACGTTTACTTACCATTTTGGCGAGATGCGGTTGCATTTCAGAGATAGATTTTCCCAAATGTCTTGGTTCTAAACCTAGAGATGCAACTTTTATGAGAACTGCATTTACAGAACAATCAATCATTTCTTTCAATAGTTGCTCTTGATCTCTTTTCCATAAATATGAAAGAGAAATTAGTCCCAATCGACTACATCTGAAAAAATATTGTTAAATTTCAAATTGTTCATTCTATTTCAGAGCTCTGACTGTTGGTGGAATATTTTTGATAATTACACATTTTCAACTCGTATTCGTTGATAATCGCTCAAAATAGCTCCAGATGCAACTGCCTGAATATCTTCTTGGTCCTGGAATATAAAATTGTATGAAGGACATAGAATAAGAAGTCAGTGATTCTCAAAATTCTCATAATACTCATCCTAGATGAAATATTTTTATGAGAATTCTTCAATAATGGAAGGTGTTTATTCAATTCATCAATTTGAGAGAATTTCACATTATCATCTGTAATTACCTTGACTTTCTTGAGAAGCCTGTATAAATCTTCAACTTCATCATCTTTAGTAGGAAAATAATGTTTCTCTTGCATCTTTGATTTACCAAATGTGGGTTCTCTATACAAAGGTAATCCTATTGCTTCTCCAATAAATTCAACTCCTTGATGGCCAACAGTTTGAAACATGTATGAATCCAGTTCATCTGAAACAAAATGTATAGCATAGATGGTTGAGTATATAAATACCTAAAACAGATTTTTCATTTTATAAACTACAACTGAAAAAAAGGGGAACTGATGAGAGCTATTTTGTAATTTGTTTTCTTTTGTAATGAATGGAATACTGTACAAACCTTTTCCAACAGGATACAGATTAGCTAGAGCCACGATGTCATGACCCGCAGCAACACATTGCATTATGTTGAAACAGGAGTCTTTGCCACCACTGATCAGTGCAACAACCTTCATCTTAGAGTCTGTTCTTCCAAAATGGTCTTGTGGTGGGATCAATTGAAGGACTATAGAACAGCAACCCTAAGGTTTCTGTCTCTTTTACAGAACCATCTGTTGTGAAATACAAATAAGATAAGTCTTTCAGATAACTGATTTGAAATTGATTCACTATGTTTGCATGCATGGAAAATTTCTTGTCTGCTTCCGTGATTAAATAAATATTTTCACAACGATAAGATCAAGAATGTTTGTATCTGACATGAAATCTTCAACAAATAAAATGTTTTACAGGGAACAATTATCAAAATCTTTAAATTCTTATGGCTGTTACATAAGCTCATAAGTGCAAATAACAATAGTAATCAACTGAATCTGTTCTTTGTATATCAGAGTCCTGTGTGCTCATCTAAGATTATCATCACACTTCTGATTGCTTGAAAAGCGCCCCAGTCATTGGATCAAAGGTTTATTTTTCATCCAATGGCAGTCAGAAAGCAATGTTGACATCAAAGGGAGAAAAAGAGGTAACGATACAGTGTAGAGAAAGAGTTGCTCGCCTGTTGGAATGTCTGGTGGACAAATCGAAAAAAGTAGAAGAGACGAGGAGGTACAAATGGCAAGGATGGCTGAACAGAGGCCCAGAATGCAACAAGAGAGAGTGAGAGAGAGAGAGAGAGAGAACTCTAATTATGCTTGATGATGTGCAGCAGAATGCAATGAAGATACGCAAAAAGTTGTATCAACAGTAGCACTATCAAACCTCCAGTGATCTGGCTATCTCCATTGAAAGAGATTATCACATACAAGTCGGGGGAGACGTGGGGAGAGTGTGTTGTCCCCCATGCCGAGCACAAACGACAAACGTTCTGAATGAAACACAGAGAAAACTCGACATATACGCGCGCTGCTTGACTGGCGGTGCAATTGTACGCTAGAAAAAATGGTGAAGCGAACCGGGGATCACCGAAAGAGTGGACAGGTTTGTGGATGATGCAGTACCTGGCAAAATAAGATCCGGCAGCACGCAGCCGGAGCGGAAGGAAGAGGCCAAGCGGGCTGGCTGGCTCTCACGCGCGTAAGCTTCGGTGGCTGCTGCTGAATGACGAGAGCAGACGAAAATGACGATAGCGAGCGGACGACGTGGACACGAGACTGATGAGAAGTGATACACAGCACACCGCGAGGAGCGATATAAGTATATCTGTTCTCTGTTTGTTGGCGATTGACGAGTGCAAGCTGGGTAGCACCACACACTGCGAGCGATTGCGAAAGATGCAGCGAGGAGCGCATGCAGCCAAAAAGCGAGAAAGATAGAGGAGCGGCGGGCTTCGGTCGCCGACTCCGCGCCGGCGACGTTATCAATGATGAGTGTGGAATTTATTTACTTACTCTGTTGCCGATTCGTCGTAGCGCGATCAAGCCGAGGATGGCACCGCATTCGCCAAATGTGCGCGCCGCAGCTGGATTCCACGGCCACTCGATTTTTCAAACCAAGTTGAACACAACAACTCGCGAAAGTATCTCATCTCATCAGCCCGAGCTCGCGACGTCGTCGGTTTGGGCGCACATGCACGTAGGTTACAGTGGACAGTCTCGGCGAAAGACGCCACGACGGAGACGGCGACACGCAATGTGTATATACCTATACATATGACTATAGGCTCGACATAAGCTCATGTCATCGTGAACGAGCTTGGCGGAGGCGATCTATTCAAGCTCGAGTGTGCGGAAGGTTGCGCGGCTTTTGCTCCAACCGAGGCTCCAATGCTCCAATTGCTCCAATCACGATCGTGGCTCCACAAGCTTCAAGTGAGACGTCGAGGGGTTCGAAATTTGCTCCCGCGGAAGAACAATTTTGGTTTTGGTCCTAAACGTTTGAAGCTCGTTTGCCGCTATAGAATCGCTTACTTTCCCTTTTGTGCGAATCTCCCAGCTCGTCTCTCGATTCATGAGAAATCATTGCCTGATTTTGAGGCCTGACTGCACAACGGGCTGCTCTCTATGACCTTCAAGAAAAGCAAGGTATGATCAGCCAGAAAGACGCAAGAAGAGCTTGCCTCAAATATTTGCAGAAAGTCCGGCCCTGCTAGTCGCGCATTTCATCGTAATAGTTAATTGAAGGGTACAATTGGACGGCTACTAGCTGCTGGACCATTAGTGGAATAAGTCCATTTTTGACATTTGAAAAATCGAGTTGGTTCTTTGAAACTTGCTAATTCCTATAATATCATCCATCGGAAAATTCCCTTTACCATTGTACAAATTCATCGCATTTACATGCATGGAAGAAGAAGAATTTTCCAAGTGAAACCAAATTCAGCAGATCTCTCAGATGATGTAGAGCTAATGAGAATTTGAAACTCAAAATCGACTAATTCCACTACGGCTCGCAGCCGCTCAATTACGATAGACGTACCACATCATGTACACAGGCGTGTAAAGTGTGTACGCGAGTGATCTGCGAGACAAGGTGGCGATAGTTTGCAACGTGGTTTGCAACAGTAAAGATAACCCCGCAAAAGATCATAAATTACAACAAATTTACAACGAACTGTTGTAAATTTTAGAGAATTTTAGAGAATAATAAGAAAAAATTGTTTTTAAAGTGGAAGAAATTGCTCTCAACAATTGGTCTAGATGGAACAGTGGCCGGACAAGAGGAAAAAGAATCCAAGGAAATAGAGGCATAGTCACTTGTCCGTGACAATTTCTTAATGAACTCGTCGTTATAATAGTGTATTTTCACATTCTGTTGATGTAGCAATGCAAAAACTGAAGAGTAGAATTTTTTTTCAACTGTAACTTTGGAACAACTTGAGGAATCTCCATAGAAATCGACGATCGACAAAGTCAGAATTGTAATCTACAACATTGAGTTAGAAATTGAGAGAGCTTCAAAACGAGCCTTGGTACGTCTCATTTCGACGTCTAGGGTCGGAGTTATCGCAATCTCAAGATGAGATAAGTACCACTGACACGTTTTCCCCCGTAATCCATGGCGCACAGGTCAGGCATATGAAACCCGTCAAAGAAGTCCAATAATCCGTTGGAGAAGTCAAACGTCGATTGTGGAAATAAAATTATCGAACGAAACTCTACAAAAAGCCAATCGAAAGCTTGAACTCTCAACTATCAGCTGGTGGCCGATCAAAGTTAATTCTTTGATCTCGCATTTATACGAATGAAAGAGCAATGATCTAAGATATCGCTTCTCCCGTTCCAAAGTTGTACCGTAGGGGCCAAACTTTGTAACACTCATTCAAATGTTCATAACTCTGGGCCAAAACGTCCAATCAAGGTATACTTGGCGTTAATCACCAGCTCAAGTTTCAAGCTTTCAGATGGTATAAGATGAAGGTAGGTTTTATTGGAGCGTTTGCGAGTTACAGGGAAAACAGTGACGAAAAAATTGGAAAGTGTTCCAAAGTAACCTCCGCTAACGGTAGTGAGATTATTCATGAAGATTAGTATTTTCTACTCTCAAAATCATTCATTGGAATGTCTTTAAATTACCGAGTTTGATTTTTTCATAGGGATTCCCAGTTTAAAACATCACGACACAGTCCTACATATTTTCTCCGTAGTAGATTTTCATTGTAATGATGGACGACTACACCGATTTCATTCCAGATAGATCTTTTTGATCTGAATACACATTCCACCTCTTACAAAATTGATTACGAATAATGAAGCTGCACATCAATTTTTGTTGAATGATAATTCATAGATGTTTGATAGAAAGGGGATCTTTTATAAATTTTTTGCCGAGAAGTATTCGAATTAAACTTGCTCTCTAATTTACCATCATTAGGATATGTAATTGTACATCATCGATTTGATTGTTTCATCGGTTTGCATCAAGGGTGATTGATTTCACGACACTTGTTGCACTTCGACCGCCATGAGATTACACCCTGTACACTGTGTATTTTTATTACAAGTCGATGCTTGGGGCCTGATCGGATCTGATTTTTCGTAACACGAAGACCTTATATTCAACAATGTTTCGCCAATTTTCTTCTCCATTAAATATCTCAATTACCGAATTGAAGTAATTGAGATATTTAATATTTAGCGTGCAGGACATCTATTTCTACAACTTTACACAAAAAATATAAACGTCACTTTGGTCCTTAAGACAATGTGAAAGTCTTCCCGACCAAAGTGATGTAAGTCCACTTTTTATTGTTTAACAATCTATAAAGAAAGCGGATCATGGAGCAACTAATTATCTGACCTATCTATTTAGTTGAGGTATCATAGCACCTTGATGATAAAAAAAAAACAGGTCGGTACGTCACAACCTGATTTAGCTGTGCTGAGAAACCTTTGAATAAGTTTTTCTAGAAATTTGCAAAAGTGGACTTACATAATTTGATTGGAAACTCTCCATTTGATACCACTCTCGTTTTCACGCGGAAATTTCTCTCAATCACACGCTGTTCTGAACCGAATTTAAAGGTAATGAAGCTATTTTAAAATCCAAAAATCAGTCCTAAAACGAACTTTGAGTTACAAAGAAAGGATTCCCGACCAAAGTGACGCAAGTCCATCACTTTGGAAAATGCCAATAAATCTACCTTAATTTTCGTGATACTATAATATTCTCTTCCAGTTTTGTACACCACACAAAATCTATGGTGTCCAGGGGGATATTTTAAGTTGGAAAATTCTGTGCCAATGGTTTTGGAAGAGATTTGAAGCGCACAGGCCACAACCTCGAAAAAGCTCGGAAGTGGACTTACGTATGTCACTTGAACAAGTTACGGCAAGTGATTGATGAAACATTAAAATTTGGTTTTTCCGTGACACGCAGCATAAAATTCAAGTGTGAGTGTAAATTAGCTGCGCAAGCTCACAAAGGGTTGCAGAATAGAACATTTCGAAACGAGGGCAAAAAACATGTTTTGCGCCCGTGTATTGAACTATATTTTTTGACGATCTGTGGGTGGCAGTTGACAACCCGTGCGACAAGTCAACTTTCAAGCACAGAATGTCAAAATAGTACAATTTGATACAAGGGCGTAAAAACTGTTTTTTTGCGTCCGAGTGATGGGTTTCCGGCCCAAACCGCAGGCGAGGGTCGGAATCATCACAAGGATGCGAAAAATAGGTTTTACGCCCGTGTATCGAACTATAATTCTTGCGCCCACAAAATCCTTTTTTCATTAAATGTCCGTACTGTGGCATGTCCTTGCAGTAGCAAAACCCCTTCAAAAATTGTTCACATCTTTGGCAGGACTTGAGAAAAAGATATAAAATGGCATTCTGGGAATTATTTCAGGGTGTAAGATACCTACTAGCGAACGAATGTTCTTGGATCGTTTCCGAACGGTGTCCCATGGAACTGTACACGTTTTTCTAATTATTGTGGCGGGTCCCATTCTCAGACCCGTTCAGTATAGTAGGGACGACGTTATACTATGTCCTACGTAGCAAACATTTGAGCAACGTTCCTGGAACGTTCCTGGAACGTTTTTATGGGAGACATTGTTAAACAAACGAATTATAGTATTTTGTTAAATATTGGCGTTTTTCCGTAGTCGGCTCTATTCAAATTGAAAGGCGAGTGTGACATCCTCGCGCGTATTTGATGTCCATATAGAGGCTATATGCGCAATTTGGACAACAAAATGACGTTGCTCAAACGTTTAACTAGCAGGACATAGAGGAACATCCCTCCATACTATGAACGAGATTCAGAACTGGTCAGAGGCCGCCACTTCGAATAAACGTCTCCGGTATCGTGGTAATTCAGGAACATTCGTTCGCTTCACCATGATAGGCGTGGGATTAGTGCTATTATATTATATGTTTTTTGATAAGTAATTTTTTGGTCTCATCCCGACCCGTGCCGGTTCTGAGCTCGAAGTACTTACGTTTCGGCAAAATCGCCCATGATACCAGTTTCCAAAAGAAGTAAATATATATTATATGTAATATAATTATATAATGTCGTTATATACCCCAAATATAATCTTATAAGCGCACCAAATCTGCATGGATGAGCAAATTCGAATCTGCATGAGATTCTGGGCCTCGGCCTAGTGATCAAATTCTCTTCGATTGGTTTACGCCAGTCTCACGCAATTGCGAACTAAAAAATATTAATTCGGAAACCTTTTCAGAATAACCCCGTCTATTTAATGTAATACTGTTTAAACAGTAAGTATGTTTCATTCGAACTCGCGTTTGGCTATGGCTTTAGTTGCTAAATAAGTGTTTTGTAAACCCATCGAGAACTGGAAAAATCTCCAAGAAGAAAGAAGATGAAATGATGAAAATTAAGCATCCTGCGGCCGGCGCGAGTTGAGCGAGGAGTTGAGAGACTCTCGGGTGCATGCTTCAGGTGACCGTAGCCACATGACGTCACGCAGCTGGTGAAGCTACCCGAGCGAGCACATATCCTACTTATACTTACCTGGGTTACTTTCTTCATCTTCCACGATCTTTTAGGTTAAATGATTGAGATTTTCATTCAACGTCCAGTTGCTCAAGACAAAATGTTGCAATCACGTTAGTTAATCGCTTCATCAAAGCTATAATAAACGTGATATAAATGTTCCTTTTGAAGTATTATACGTCGGACGGCATAACTTTTTCGCACCTGACCCCCACATCGGCGGTTCAGTTGAAACTACACAATGTGCACCCAAATAATTAATGCCAACGGAGGGTGAAGCGGATCAAATTATTCTCCCACTCAGTTGAGGGTCGAGGAATCGGACAAGGCAGATTATACATATATAATTGATCTGAGTGTCTAACGTGGATTTGTACACTGATAACTTTATCTCGACTGTGCATCTGAATAATCATGGAGACTCCAAAATCTGCTTTGCCGTCTAGATCTAGAGAATATTTTAGTCGAAATTTACCAATTTTGTCACAAAATAGTGTGACAGTCACTATGATTGCCATTATTCGCCGCTCTATTGTTCCTGCGATTACGACTCGAAGATGATGAACGCAAAAAATCATATATAGTATTTTCACGCAAAGTGATATGTTTGAGCGCATGTCAAAGCTCTATACTTTACCGACATTCGTGATAAATTCATTTAAAATAAAGCATACAATATTGTAAAAATGTAGCTCCACACGGCTATGTGTATTGGTGAAATGCACTACTGCGTAAAATTTTGGAGTGATCCGTGGAACGATCTTGGAGGAATCTCAATTATGATGCACGTATACTCTAATTGCACTATAACCAGGATTACTCCAAGAGCATCCCACGGATCACTCCAAAATTTTACACAGAGGTGCATTTCACCCATACGCATAGCCGTCTGGAGCTACACTTTTGAAATATTGTATAGCTTTATTAAAAACAAATTTATTATGAATGTCGGTAAAAGGGAGCTTTGATATGTCCTCAACACCGCCAACAAATTGAGAAAAATCATTACAATGGGTGGGTAAATTAACTTTCAGTTATATAATTCCCGAGTAATCGCGTGGGTTTGTCGCTCTTATGATACTTCCGACGGTTGTACTAATTATTTTGATAGCTCGCGATCTGTAGATGGAAGACCTACAATCCCAGAATACTGTGGTACCATATATAGTGCATTCCACATTCTCATTCTTACAAGGTTTGCACATTCACGCAGAGCCAGTAGCCGATAAAATGGAGTATCCCTGAGAAGTCGAAAAAAAAACTAATTAAATACGAAACGCATTTGGCTAGTGCTATCATTATCCAGCAGTTTTGGACAATGTTGTTCTTATTATGAGATTCCAGACTTTAGCCGACTAACGCTAACATTATAAGCCACCGGCCGTCGGCCTGTTAGACAGAGCTGACTTCTCTCGCTATGACACTTATTCCAAAGTCAAACTCGACAGATGAGATTCAAAACAAATGTTAGGATTTGAACAACGGATAATCAATTTTTAACCAGTGATTGAATTAACGGTCCGAGAAAAGAATCTACGTATGATCCCGAAAAGTTTTAAGTCGCAACACTTTTTGAAATCATATGCACATTTTCCTCCTGGACCGTTAATTCAACCGCGTGGTTGAATTTTCAGCACCTCTTTACAGTGTAAATTTATCCTGTGAAATCATGTAGCGTGGAGATAAATATCGCACAATGAATACAAAAAAAAACCCTCTAGGCATAAATTTAATTTTCGCGATGCGATCGGCGTTTCGAGAACTTTGTGTAGAAACACTTTGTCAATAAACAGAATTGTAGTCTCAGGGCAACTAACGCTGCTGTTTCAAGATAGTGCAGAATTTATTAATCAGAATCCAAGAGTGCGGACTAGCTTAAATAGATTAGTTTCTCGAGCGAAAATGAATAATGATTTGAAATACGGAATGAGAAAAGGATTGGGTCAAAAAAGAGAGTACAATATTTTACCTGTGCAATCAATCAATCAAGTATTATCACAATGATAGTAATGGAACCTTATTTCCCTAGATTTGATTGAGACATCGGTTGATTATTAGTTCCTTTCAATAGAGTCCTCCATCATTTAGACAGCTTTGGTTAACGCTAACTTTAGTCGGATTCCGGACATGCCGCGAAATTGACATTTTGAAGCTTAATTTACAATAATATTCGACCGTTTCAAACTTGATTTTGGTCAATTCTGACATTGATACAAGGAAGGGTACAAAAATCATCGACATATTGAATGCTTTACGGAATTAATTTAAAGATTTTCAAGACATTTCAATAGGTTGGCACAAATCGAGCAAGTTTCAGCGGAACTGCTGATATATCATACTATGTGATGATCCAGTCCGAAAAAACACTAAAAATCCGCGAGATTTTGCTTGCCACGACGCAGACAGCTACGACACATATTCTGCTGCACAATTTCGTCTGATACCACCGTGAAACTATAAGCTCAAGAACCACCAAATCACGATACTGAATGGGTCTCGCTTTGCAAAGAAAGAATTGTCAGTCTTTCCTGATTTTCGGGTTAGATTTCGAATTTTTGACAATGCTGTGTCCAGGCTTCGAATCTTGGGTCCTTTGGTGTGTGGACAAAACTAGGATGGAATGGTTTTTAATAAAAGAAAAAAAAACGAGAGTCTATTGAAACAAATGCTCCGAGAAATCAGCAGGAGCCGTAGTTAAATTGCTTTTGCTGTTTGAGAAATAATTTTAATAGTAGATTACATCACTGAAGGCGGGACTCGATCCCATGCCCTTCTTCGCCGAAGTCTGTTACCTAATCGTTATTCGGGGTACAACTTTCAATTTGTAATACTCCTGTAACACTCCCGAAGAAAGGTGTACACGTTTGCGCTCCCTGATGCAAATGATCTCATGCACCGTTATAAGGTGTTTGAAAATCCAACCAGAAGTGTCAACCACGTGATTGAACTTTCAACCAGTGGTTGGGAGGATCCCTCAACCAGTGGTTTAAAAAAAGCTTCAACCACGTTGGTGAATTTTCAATCGCAGTGGTTGGGAAAAAAACGTCAATCAGTCGTTGAAAATTCGGCCAATGGTTGAGAAAAAACTTCCACCACTGGTTGAAGTTTTTGACCAAATTTTTTCACAGAGTGGCACTAAAGCCGAATCTTGCCATTAGTTACATGCCTGAATGTTTTCCATACTGGGGGGGGGGGGGGCAATCAGTAACAGTATTTTACTAAAGAGTATTTTTCGTGAAGAAACCATTCCGAAAAATTGATCTGGTAAAAACACTCCTTGAAGGAATTGCGCGTAGCGGTGAGCTATACCACCGATCCGTGTCGTCATCTTGACGAAATCATGGTAACATTGCGGTATTCTTACTTTTTGGGAGAGTGAGGATAGAAAAACGCAAAAGATCCGTTGTTCTCAGCTGAGGTGAAACTACTTTGTAACGCTCCTTGCTGCTGCTTTAGTTATTTTCGTCTTCTACAATTATCGTTGAATCTGAACTCACTGAACAGTAATTGAAAAGAACTTCAAAATGAGCTGAAGAATTTCTCATTTCGATATCTTGGAGCCAAGTTATGACAGTTTTATGTCAAAAAGAGAGACTTGACCTTTCTTTCTTTTTCGACCTCGAGGATCTATCGGCCGTCCGGGTATTGTGATCCATAGTTGATGCATCTACATTCAAATTGATGATTGTTTGGCGTAGAATTATCCAAAAAGACTTTTGCAATAGGCCATTTTAAAGCTGAGACTCTGCACTTTTTAATGATGCTTCGTGAACATCGATCCGTGACGGTTGGATCATCATACGGCATCTGAAGATGCAGAATCATTATTTATTTATTTATATGAATATACGGTCCCTAGGACCATTTACATACTGAACCATATGGCACAGCGTGAGACACCGTGATTCTGCACTAAATATCTTCAACATATTATAACAACTTTGAGAATTCGACACATAAAATTTCAAAAACAAAATAAGAACAAAATAATATTGTTTTAGTACCATAATATCAGACTGTTATAAACTTCTCTTCATTCATAATTATTCATAAACTAGTATATGTTCCCGCACTTTTTGCTTAAATTTAGAGATTATGATTGAGTAAAGATCAAGGGAATCATCAAGTTCATTCACTCTAGACATGCCTCTTTTCAGTGTCGATTTAACATCTAAAGTACCATCCACTAATTTACACCGAAAAGGATGGAGATTATTCCTCAGCCTTTGATCTGGGACTCTTATATTCAACAATGCTAGCAACTCAGGGGCGTCAGTGTAATGTCTCAAAATCTTGAATATCAACATAGTGTCTTGAAATTTCTGAAAAGACTCTATTGAACAGATTTTAAACTTATTTGCGATTTCAGAGTAATCATGAGAAAAGCGGTGCATGGGAGAGTCTGTGT
>JAPYYZ010000840.1:0-17715 GCA_030522705.1 Eretmocerus eremicus
TCACTCTCTCTCGACTCTCTAATTCTCTCATTAAAGTCACTTTCCATTCATACGCTCGTGTTCTTTCTGAAAATCAGAGACCCCCTGTCCACGTGACACCTGACAAAACGTATTGCTGTGATAACGAAACCGTATGGGTCTGACAGCAATACCTCGCACCAAAACGTCTGAATAGTCACAGAGGCAAAATGCTTCTCTCAGTGTATACGACTAGGCTAAAGCAGCTGCATTCTCCGTCATTGCATCTTTTTCTTTTTTGCATATAGAAAGAATCTTCTCAAGTAAAAAATATACTCACTGAAATAAGACAACAGTCACCATTTTCCCGATGCAATTTGGGGAATGATTCATGTCGCGTTGACAAATTTAATCACACTCATGGATACTCACATCCTTCGTTTGCATGTGCATGGAAACTTATCATACTTACGGTGACATAATTATGCAAACCATCCATTTTTACCGATCATCTGATTCCGTACTCTACAAAAATAGTTGAACCCCGTACTCTACGGAAGAATCAATTGTAAAGTTTTCTCAAGATCTGCAATTTCAAAACTCAAACAATGAGAACATTTAAATTCGTAATGATACCTCATTAATGGAACCATTCCGATGATGGTTCTTCCGTCGTATTTGACGAGCAAACTTTTCTATAAGAGTAGGTTGCAAACTGGGTTTTGGTGTATTTCTTGAAATTGAAATTTCGATAGAGATTAAACAAGGTACATAGCTTCAAACGATCTTTCAAGTAGACCCTCGAGCAGACCAAATCAAGTGATCTTTCCCAATTTAAATTCATCAACACTCGAGAGCAACAGCAGCAGCGTGAGTCGTACAATTAAGATATATTAAGGCGTTGGTTAGCATTGCGAAGAAGATTCTTGCACTACTTGTTGCGCTCAATTCAAAGAAGTTGGATACTACGTATCTCAACAGATGTGAGCAACAGCTTCGTTTATGTGATTGAGTTCTGACAATATGATAACTGCAGCACATGAATTGAGAATAAAGAATAACAATTCGATCATTCAAAAGACGCATTTTTTTGTTTCAGGTAAGCCCTCTTGGAATTTCATTCGCCCTTGCCTTCCATCGAAGAACGACGAGCTGTTAAAAAGAAATGTAAGACGAAAACACGATCCATCCTTTATCTGCGTTGAGACTTCGTTCCACCCGAGTTAATTTTGAGAAAGTTGAATTTGTAGACCAGTAGTTCAGACTGATTTTGTAAACCAGTCGCTTGTCACCCACAGTTTCGAGTTGCTCCCTTGATTTTATTTCGTTTTCCCGAAAGATAGAAACATGTATAATAAGTATTATTGTTCTTCTCACCATAGACAAATCTAAGTCTACTTAGGAGCTCTACAAATCATTCAGCACTAGCGATAATTGAAATAGGTTCGATCGGAGCGCCAGAGCGCATACGGGAAACAAATAAATTCACGTTATACTAAGCAAACTCACACATTGAACGGACAACCTAACTGATTAGTTACAAGTTACTATTCACATGAAGTACGCACATGCAGCGATAAATGAATGCAGCTGCAGGAGTCAGAAGAACGGCGCGCACGGCCTCCTGACGCTCTCGTGCTCTTTGCACAAATTATTCGCAGTCAAGACGCCTCGACAGCTCATTGATGGCTCATTGAGGCTCGATCCCACTCAATGAGTGGCATTCACATCGATACAGATTCCTCGCGGGGCTCGTCGCAGTGCGTCAACGTCACAGATTCGCTGAAACGATTCGTACGAACGTTTCGCCATAATCGCGTGCCTCTCGGTAATTTGATTCTACGATGCACCAGCGACTTGCTGGATGACATATCGAATGTATGCTCGAACTCAATCACGGGTTAGAGCGAAATTAAATGTATGAGGAAAAAGTTGCGGGGAGCGAAAAAAACCGGGTCAGGTTGGGTTAGGCCCGCATTTTTACCCTCCTTATTCGAAAGTTCAAGCGAAAGTGTCACATCTGGCGTGGAATGGTAAGAAGCTCTCAAAGTTATACCAAATACATAGATTTTCGCTCTACGTACGCTCACGCAGGCAACTCCAAGTTCACACGGACAGGGCCCGGTATAACTTTGAGATTAGGGTCCCTAGACCCATTCAACCGGCCGCCATATTCAGCGAAGCTGCACACACACGGCTGCATTTGTGTGCGTGTACACTCAAACTCAGTAAGATTATCCCCGCCTCCCTTGTCTAGACCTCTTTCTAGTGACCTTATCTGAAACATCGCATCAGCACCAGCGAAGGGAACCGGAATTTGCGAGTTCCTCGCGTTTCTCAGTTTACATGCGTGCGTACTTTTGCGTTAGCGCGGAAAAGTGCAATCTTGTAAAATTCATTTAAATATTGGTATGAGTCTAAAGCACGAATATTTGCCACCTGTAATATGGACCAACTTAGCTACCCGCGGAAAAAGAAGGTTACAATTTTTGCCGCAGCGGCACGAGGACACCAGTGGCCACGTACAAGGGGTGGACCGTCGCTGTCGGTGGCCACTCAACAAACCCTTTTGCACGGGGAGAGGGCCGAAGAAAAATTATTCGGATAGTAGGAGGTGTCCCTTTTTTCGAGATAATTTCTACGCATGGAATTTTTTCCCTCTTCCTCGTCCATGTAAATCGGGCACACGGCGATTTGGGAAGCAGAAAGTTTGGGGCGCTCTGATTGGCTAAAGCGATCAGCTTTTACACTCCGCACTGTTTTGCTCCTCGTACTTGTAATTTCGCTCTTACAGGTGCACACCACAGTGTGCAAGAGAAACTCGAGATCGTTGAGAGGAATGCTAGATTCACGCGCAGATGACCGCATCGCGAACGATGGAGCGTGCTAATTTCCACGTCTCGCAGTCGCGCTAGACTCGACTCGATCCGATCGACTACGGCCACACTCATAAAATTCAATTTTCGACAGCACTATTGCGCTATGAGGTGTACGAAGCGAGCTCGCAGTCGGCAAAAGCTCCGCTGAGAATTGGTTCTGCGCTCTAGTATTTTAGGTCATCTCGGAGCGCGTATGCGTATTATAACGCGTAAATCGAGTCGAGCCACGAGCTAGACGGCGAGCAGAGAGCTCGAGAACGGCAGATGAGCATCGTCGCATCGGGCGAGTTTCGCTCTCTCGCTCTGAATCATAATGAATAAATTCGCTTTATTCAAACGAACTCGGCGCCGCCCGGTCCGTCATCAGCACCACACCACAGTGTTAGCGCAGCGCGAGAGAGTCGGCCGGGTGGCTCTCTTTCACTCGTCGAGCGCGAGGCTCAAGAGCTGCGGCCGACGCAAGCGCGCGGCGATGAAATTATAGCTCCAATTTGCGCTAAGGCCCGAGCGAAACTAAACAATTTTGAATCTCCACGAGTAGGCACGAGATGGAGAGCGGGGATTTAATTAATGTTCGCTCCCGTTGCCGAAGTAACTTCCAACGTAACTATTTGCGCAATGAGATTGGCGCATCAAATGCATAAATTTGTTGTCTTATTAAGACGTGGGATTTGTAAATTAAGAGCCAGCATTCGTTGCTGACTGGGATGCAGGGACAGGGACGAGTCGAAGTTGCCGACACGATGTACTGTGGCTGCTTTTCCTCTCTTGTTCTCCCTTCAAAATCCAGCCAAATCGTGCAACATCATGAGCTCTTAATCCACAGCAATGTGCCGTGGTCAGTCAGAAGCTGGGACCCCGTACCAGCGAGCGACAAACTATCGAGATCCACCAAATATCACGGTCGAAGTTGAAGCACGTGCTAGGCAACTCGGGAGCATTTTGCTTGCACGTGCGCACCTTCGCTTCAATGGAAAGAAAATGGATATGCATTTGTCAAACTCATCGTGGCAGGTATTTGCGATTCGTCTCACAGCCGCTCGAAGGCAATCTCGCAACGTTTTCTCAAGCAAGGAGTGCGCACGAGCTTGCACTAGAGCAGCGGATACTAGCAAATAAAATTCGTTCGAACTTTTTCCACGCAAAGCTCAAGATTGGAAGCTCATCGCCATGGCTTAGCAACTGTACTCTCATCAAAGGATAGCTGGTTTGTCATTGGTACAATTACAAATGGAGGGCTCCCAACCAAACTAACGTATAAGTCCATTTTTCGAACATTTTCGAAGTCAAGACTTGTATGCTTGAGATTTTCTCCGAAAACCGCTGACGCGAATTTTTTCACTGGAAATGCTGTATTTACATACCTTGAATTTCAAATAATATGAAGAATTGGATGAATATTAAGAGCACCAGAATCAAAACCCTAGTTTTTGGCCAAAAAGTAAATTCACACTACTTTGGTTGCGAGACTCCCATATGAAACGAAAAGTATTCCAAGTAGCCGTAAAGACTCACCAGCTCTCACTTCTCAATTTGCAGTCGATGGCCAGGTTGATGATGTACCCAATGATAATACTCAGGGTCTTTGTACGCAAATGAAAATTATAGGAGCCGTTTCAGTTTCGAAAAGTAGGCGCAGGCTGACAGACTTGTCATAATGGGTGGCTTCGGAAGCAAGGTACCGATTATAAGTTTCGTGGTCGGAACCACAAGCGTGTCAAGGTGACGCCCTCGGGTGAGCTTCGGGATCGAGCTGACAGCTTTGGGCCCCATATGCCACGCATCGCAGATCCCCGCGGCTGCACACTACATCTGCTCGGACAGCCGCAATCTTGGGTAGCGTTCAGACGCAAGTGGTGCTTTCGTGCCTCGTTTCGTGCTGGCCTCCCTGGTGTCTCGCTACCAATTTTGCAACATCGTTGCTAGGGCCCGCACTTCGATGCAGGCCCTACGCTTGGATAGCCATTCATGGATTACGCGCCTTCCATCTCTGCCACACCAAAACTTGAGCGTTTCTTTCGGTTTCGCAGGACAGGGGCATTGCTCTCAAGACTGAGAGAGTTTGATTACCGACGCGACACTTCTCATCTCAGATTTGATTCAAATCGACAGTGTCCCTGCGAAGAAACTTGTCATGGAAATCCTTAATCATCATACAGTGTGAAATCAGATTGGGCATGGAATTGACACAAGAGCTCGAAGTAATTCAAGTGCGTTCTTCGAAGTACTCTACTCTTAATTTTGTTGATGCGAGGCATATCGATCGGTGTTTGAGTCAGTGTGTAAGCTTTAGACCATATAGGCCCATATAGACCAACTCCAAAGCCCGAACCAGCGAGAGGACTGGCAATTATTCACGGTTTGGATTCTACAATCACATTCAGTTCGTGTCATTTCTTTCTCAAATGGTAATCGTGTAATGGATTCATGCAAAGCCTGCGATGATTTTCGGATACACGCCACAAGAAACATGAACTAGGAATTATCCTTCACTTCATTCCTTGATATTGCGTGAACACGTTTCATCTGCGAGCTCGGCAAACTCTGAGAGCTTGGAACCTCCCGGAACTAGAGAAAGCGCGCCTATTTTCAATTTGTACCGAAGCAGCAGGGACGCGCAAATCGTATTGCAGCGCGAGGCTCCGTATCACGCCCGATTAACCGATGGTCCAAACAGCATTAGTCACGGAGCCTCGCTAAATGCCTCCGAAGCAGCAGCTGCAGTCTATGTATTCCGCGTACGTATAGAGACATACATATACTGCTCGCAATGTCAGGCGGGAGTCATAGGTGTATTGTGGCTGCTCATTGTGCGCGCATCTGCAGACGAACGTGCTCCCAGGCAGGCATGTACACACACGCGCCCGTATAGGTATATGTCGTGCCAGGAGAGCCCTAAATCACGGTATGATCCCGCGCGCCGGTGTGCATTATTCCAAATTGAAGCGAATAGCCTGTGGCATTAACCTTCGAATGGGCTCAGACAGCCATCGCGAGCGCGCCGTATTTCGATGCGTCTCAGCCTCGCCATTATTGCACACACGACGGGCCACGTGATGGACAGCTCTGCGCTTGCCAGGATTGACCGATGCTTGCGCAGGCTAATAGACTCTGCTCGCGTCACTAATACACCGATATTACCGCGCTGACGTCGCGATAGACTCGAAAGAATTTCCCGAGAAATCGCGAATCTTCGTAGCCGATCTACTCTCTTCGCGAGCCGATGAGGTCGAAGCTGAGTGAGCCATCGCGACGATAACGACGTGTACGCGCCCCGGGCAAGTGTGGCCTCATTACGGTGCCGAAGTCACGCGCCGCGGAGAATCTCTGCACGCGGCCCTATCCATCGCTGATGAGCGCGAGACCCGTCGATTTGAGCGAGATCCTTTGAGAAACCGGGGGGCCCCACACGGACACTTCGTGAGCGGGGCATTACGTTTGCGCCGATGGCTCCGTCGCGCAAACAGTATAAATTGATCGCCCTTGGCCTGAGCAATAAGTACTGCAGCGAGCAACGACCACCGACACGGACCGAGTGGTCTCGCTGGAGTAACGCGCGGTTCGTCGCACTCGGGGCCCCTCGAGTGCCCAAATGCGCAAGCGAGCGAGCGAACGCGTACCCCAGCGACAAGTGCATCGCTCGGCAGGGCCAAGGCCGTGGCAAGCCGAGGGCGCTAGAGTGTGTGCCCCCGAGATGGCCCTTCAATTCGCACGAGGGCTCGCGATGGGTTGGGCGACCCAACGAGCCGTGCGCCTCGAGTGCGCCCGACATTATGCAACGCTTCTCCTTCGCGGTGCTCATCGCTCGCAGAGCTCGGCCCGGAGAGTGCGCGCAGTGAGACGTCGCCGCAGGAGTGGACCATTGTTGCGCCAACACGCACATGTCGCGAGGGCCCCGATGCTGCACTGCACCAACGCAGGCGACCATATGCCACCCAGCGCGTTATCTAGACTCGCAGTCCGAAGACTGCCCTCGATCGGCCATATGCGCGCGATAACGCGTCCCTGCACCTTGGGTAAGCGCGGCGCTCGCCCAAGACGTTGGTGTGATATACCTCTCCGCGCGAGGCATGCATATTTGCCGAGGTAAAGGGCACCGTGTACCTCGTACAAGTGCGCCTGCTTCCTGGCTTTTAGCCCCCGCGCGAGTAATGTAGATGCACGAGCCTCGGCGGACTACTATCGCTACCCGCAACGGGAGCTCGCCGAGCAAACAAGCGCGGATTGCCGCGGAGCACGATATAGCGATATCTCTCCATCCGATTCCGTGTACTGTGACTCGAACTCGATCATATCCCCTATACATCGTGGCTCGCGAGTCAAGGAGAATTTACAGATTGTGATCCTGCCTCGGATCTGTGCGTACACAACTCAGCGCGAAGGGACGGACGAGACGTTTTCCCATGAGAACCCTTGTTTGTTCCTGTTTCGCCCCTTTTGAACGGCAAAGAGTCGAGCACAACACTGGACAAGCGATGTTTATTTTAGCGAAGGCAGATCTTTCGAAATACTGATTGATCTCAGGAATATGACTATCGATCGACTCATCTTTCAATCCGACTCCAATCGCATCCATAGTAATTCCTAGAAATTCCTCAAAGCATAGCTATCCGAGACAGTCCGCGGTTTTCCCAGGTTTGCTTGCAATCTTTTTATAATTGAATTCCCAAGAGAACTTGAAATTTTCTCCAACCTGATTTTCACGTTTTGCAAACCTTGGACCAGATTCATGAGTGCTCTTGCATTTTTATCATTCCTGCATACGTATTCTCTAAGTTCTTGAAGTATTTTTTAACCCATTATTTTGCAGCG
This sequence comes from Eretmocerus eremicus, assembly GCA_030522705.1. Lineage (NCBI taxonomy): Eukaryota > Metazoa > Arthropoda > Insecta > Hymenoptera > Aphelinidae > Eretmocerus > Eretmocerus eremicus. The sequence goes on from JAPYYZ010000840.1 coordinate 7,650, forward strand.
TCTATTACTCTCCACTACTCGGTATCCCGAGCGATGTTCGCCTTAAGAATGCTCAATCTGACGAGCAATCAGAGGCTCAACCGTCTCCCCTATTTCGTGGCACTCGCTTCGGAAGTCATTGACAGTCTTCCCCATCTCTTGGAGTTGACTCCCATGACACAATATGCCACGATAGCTCCTATAGTGTGGCGCGGGCTGAGAACTCGCCGTGCCTTAACAGCTCCCTTAATCCTGCTGGTATCAATGTTCTAGAGATCTTACAGACATTCGACTATTCATGGACGCTGTGTTGTATTCCTCTTCATTGTTTCCCTATCGATCACATATTTTGACACTGGGCGGTGGTAGTCGATGATTGGCCACCTCTGCTCCAGTTCTCCCTTATTCAAGCTTTACAAGCCTACCTACATTTTTGCGGTTCTGTATACTGCTGTGTCTGGTATCCCAGCAAAGACTAACGGTGCAATTGTAGTTTTAAGAGGGTATCGCAACAGCTCATCACTACCTCTGAACTCGCCGTCTTGTATACCAGAGTCTTGAAGGGAAAGCATTCTCTTTGAAATGGAGAAGCCTCATCTCCAACGCACCTAATTCGAACTTGACGCTTCTCGATGTGTCCTTCTAATAGTTTGAGGGACTCCTCCACCACAGCAGAGACAAAGTTCTTGCCGTTTTTGGCTTTGCTCTGTGTCGAGGATATGACTCCAACCCGAGCATTGAGTTCTTCTTTCGCCCTTCAAGTATAATTCTTCGGTACTGGCAGAGAAACCCACAAGAGAAAGCCACAGTGAGATGAGCTGCTTCACAGGGTCCTCCGATTTCCTTATGACTTCGAATTTCGAACCAGGCCAAAGTTTGCCGCAGTTATCGATCGTCTGCTGAAGTCATTGGCCATATGAACTCTGTAATTGAGTTTTAAAGTTGAGTATGGCTCTTCTTTGCGATTATTGCACGACAACCCCTGCTTGGATTAATATGCCATTCATCCAATCTCATGAATCGAAGTCTCCTGTATTGCTTCTACGAGGGTCTGGTGGGGACCTGCTCCAAGATTCCAACAAATTTATTTCAATTAATCAACCAGTCTTACTTTTTGTTGCTACAACCGACAACTTTTTCCTCCTTCTGCCCTGATTCCGCTGCTGTCTTCTGGCTTCCAGCAATATATAAGAAGACCATCGATTCTACCACAACCTGCCTATGGGGTGTCATTCTAACCCGTGGTTGATCTGGTTGATCGACGATGGCTGTCTGATACTCTCGTGATGACTCGAATCTGTCAGGCGGCTTGGCTTTTTTTGTGGGGTGACCCCCCTCCCCCCGCCTCTTACCAATCTGATCCCTCGAACCAATTCCCCTCTATTCCTGCTCGAGTACCGAGAATTTGAGCTCTGATACGATGTTTCAACTGTATGAAGTTACGTTCGAGAGCGTTCATGAAAAGTGGTCGGAATTCAGACTCTCGTCCGTTTCTGCCAACCCGTTATTACTCTTCTAAGGGAGGCTTTTGTTGACTTCCTGTGTATACCATTAGTGATGGCATGGAGTTGTGAGATTCAAAACTCCGAACAGCAATTGCGCATCACACTCGAGACTGTCGTAACTGCTACCAAGAATGTCCGCAGTTGACTGGATTACGAACAGTAAGATGCACAATAAGCGAACCTGCCAGACAGATCGAAAAGTAATATCCACGACTGTGGCGTGCAAGCACGAGAAGCTCCTCTGCAATGGCAGCGCTGCGGTTTGCGCGCTTCGCTACACGATACATACTCGAGAGGGGCAGCCCCCCCTATACAACTATACTCTCGGTAGAACGTATTACCGCGCGCGCAGGCAGAGTCGCCCAGTTACAGCTCCCGCGAGCCTCAATTTCCTCGCGGCCCTGCGTACATGGCGCGTATGACCAGGATAAACTTTTATTCCGGCGGCGCCGCCGCTTTATGATAATGGAGTGTGCGGTCAGAGAGCGAGCTCGGCTTATGACCGCGCTCGCGTCCCTTCCGCGCTGCGACATGTGCGACAGCGCGTCGCGTTATTTTCAGCGCTGCAAGCTGCTTCGCCGCGAAAGCGCCCATCATCGCGGCCGCAGCGCGTGCCTCGATCGTCCGCGCCTATATGGGGCCGCGTGTCCGCGCGACAAACTGCCGACGAGGGCGACGATATGCGTCGCTTAACGCCCCTGATCGAGCGCGATGAAACGGAGCTGTAGCGCATCCTCGTCGATACGGAGCAAAGTGTCGTCCTGTGAAACGATATACGTCGTGTCGTTTGGGGATGCCGTGTAATAACAACTTTCCCCTTCTGGAATGGTCAAACGCGATATCGACGCGGTTCGGACGAGACGCTTCTGCGAGTATACGTCAGTGTGATACGAGTGCACCGTTCAATCAAGTTCGCTGGACTAGGTAGCTAATTTTCCCAGCAGAGACCCATAACGTCACGGGAGAGACGTGTCGATTCTCACGTGTGTACATGCGCGTTGTCTCGCATTTTGGCAATGAATTATTCATGCATTCTAGCGACACATCGGATTGCTCTCTAGTTTTTCCTCCTTTTTGTTGAAAGTGCACTCGCGCCTCGTACATACATCCCCATTGAGGATCAATGGTAATCTCACAAGCCATTTCGCTACCTCTCTTGCTCCTTCTTCCGAATGCACGTTTTCCCGACTTTGATTTAATGCGTCCCCAGAGACTTTGTCGTCCCAACGCATAAATGCCGGTTCAACTTTTGCAACAAGGTGTGCAAGGTATATTTCCTTGAATGGGTTAGGGTAATTCTACGTTAGGCACCCATTTATCGAGCTCGTTTAGATATCGTTATAGCCTTATAATACGCCTTCCAGTTACTGTGCTCAATCGGATGCGAAGCACTGTTGGCAAATATCAAAGTCAATGAAAAATTTTTGACTGGAAAAGGGAATTGGCCGTAATTAGACTGAACTCTGAGTGCAAATACAAATATAAGGCGCAACGAATGATTTTGAGCATAACCCTTGCGAAACTACTAGTGAATTCAGGTGGGATGGATCTTCATGAGTTTCACATATGAAATGATTATGCATCTCCGGAATAGAATTTTATCTCGTAGAAAATGGATAGAGCAACTTGGGCGGAGGCTGGATGCCGCTTGAAAATTCAAGATGGGTTATGGCTGCATGCGCATCGCACGCCGGCTTGAATTGGTATGCATCCGCCTTTTCCGATGGCTCCGAGTGCACGTTCTCGCTATTTTATCCGGCAAACTTGGTGTGTGCCAGAGAAATCGATGTGAAACTCTCGGGAGCCATCTAATTTATGGCTCGAGCTTATACAACGTTACATTATCATGGAATCATATAGCATTATACGCAGCTCACGAGCAGCCTTCGTGCACGTTCTTCCTCGATATCCTCGGCATTATTCGCTCGCTCTTATCAATCATTTGAATATTTCAGGAAGTCGTCGAAGCGCTATAATTTAAATTTCAAAGCACCCGCTCACCTGTCCGCGACCACTAATCATCCCGAGATCTTCGATTCTCTTAATGTTATTCATAGCACAGATATATTTCATATGCTCAGATTTATGACATGATTTTGGCGTGCTTCCGAGCAAAAGAAATCTCTCAAAGATTGTGAGCTGATGCAGGCCATGCGCGATTTTACTTGTGTTTGCTTACAATTTGATTACGATCCTCCAACTTGTAGAGAATCAACTCTGTGAGAAGAAAGAGAGCGAAAAAGAGCGAGGTCAAGTTAAACTTATGCTCGAACAAAAGTTTTTCTCAATTATAGAAAAGTAAAATGTAGAATAATGACCTTATGTTTGAGTTGATGCAATTAAGATGATACGGCAGTTCTTCCACTTGTTTTCCGCACATTCCCGATCCAGCTGTATTAAATACGAAAAAACTTTTCACTGATAGAAAACGGACATCGAACATCAGAACTAATGGGAAAAAAGTTACTCAAAACTAATTTTCAGTTCAATCAACTACAAACAGTTTTGGTATCCCTGATACAATGATTTCCAAAAGAATAATTCGAACTAGGAACATCTGTTGTTTCAGCTTGAAAAAATAGGAAAGAGAGACGCATAGAGGTAAAGTTGTATCATAAAAAGGATGAGGCCAAATGGGAGTTGCACTGCACACAGGGAGACATAAGATACGGAGACTAAGGTAGATCCTCGAATTTATCGTATGCGATGAGGATTTTGTGCTCTCGCTTACAAGCCGCTCGTTTGTTTTTGTCAGTGGTGTGTATATACTGTAGTGAACTAGTATTTCAAGTATATTCGTCGTTGTTCATATCGGATAAATCATGCATTGGCGATTTGAGAGCAAACTCTATCCTATTTCTTTGACCCTAGCTGTTGCACTTTTATACTCATTTTGATCAGATTTGACGCACTCCGGATATGATCTTACTCTGGTGAAAATGTATCGCTTGCGAAGCGTAGTTTAACCCTTTGACGCCAGAATTTTTTCTGATGCAAGAAAAAAAAAAAAATTTCTTGTCGAAACAGAAAATGGTCATTGAGATTGAGGCAAAAATACAAAAGTCAGGGGGTCCCAAAAATTACATGTTATTGAACTCTAGCAAGCGTGAGGTTCAAGATATTGATATGTTTGTTGTGGGAGTGTAATCCTTAAAAGTCGACATATTTTTTAGGATTTTTTCAGATTTTTCAATTGTGACAATTGAAAGTCATTGTAAATTCTTTAAAAAAATTTAATGTGCAAATATGCATCACAGGGCGCCAAAAGGTTGCTGTAAAACTTTTCTCTCAAACAAATGTCATAGGAGGTAAAAAAAAAACGATTGTCGCGTATTGCTTGCATAGAAGTACATGATTAAAATTATTAAACATGACAAAAACTATATAATTTTTTGAAAGAGACGTGAGGGATCTCTACCTAGAATTCTTGGAGTAAAAACGAGACCACACTTTTTCTTTATGACCCGAGGACACTTACGTCTTCCCAAAATAACACTATATTTTAGTATTTCTACCCATCAACTTTCACTACACGCTCGTAGCGTTTGCACGTTTTATTCGTTTCAGAAACTTCAAAAACGTCGCGATGTGGATGTCCAAAAACTTGTGCGAATGAGTATCAATCTACGCGACTGCTTCAAAATATTTCCAGTGACCATTTCAGAACGAGCGTATTCCAATCAACAGACTCAAGTACTCGAGGCCACGATTGAGAAAATTAGAGTCAACCGCACGAGTATGAATTTGCTTTTGAAGAAAGTGTCTGGTTGGGAAGCGGGCTCGTAAAGCAGGCCTCATTAGCGTTGATATTGTAATTCGAGGGAGGAAAAGGCCACTTTGGCGATAATACGAGGCTCAAAGTCGCCCCGTGCTCGAGTTAATCGCACATATAGAGACGTCAGAGCCAGTACTTGGGGGACCCTTCATTTGACGTGGCGAGTGCCGCCCCGCAATATCTCCCGGCCAAGATCTCGATGAGAGAGGAGCGTCTACACGGGTCCCCGGCGCGATGCACGCACGTGAGGGGCTCGCGCGCGCAACTCCGTCATCCAGCCTCATTATTTCATCGATATTCCGAGCTTTTTTGCATTTCAGATGGCGCACAGTCGCGCACACGTATACGTATACATCCCGCCCACCGCACTTGCACACGCGTCGACTTGCGCGCCAACTTTGAACTCCACTGACCCTCTCGTGCTCTTCCGGCTATTTACATACTACACGTGCCTATATCCGGGCGAAATTAAGCTGGCAGCCTGCTGTACTACCGACTCGCTCCATCCCCGCTTCTCTCTCTCTCTCTCTCTCTCTCCCTCTCATTCTCTCTCTCTTTGCTCGCTCTCTGTATCCCTCTTTCTCTCGCCATCAGCCGAACGAGATGAGAGAGCGAGAGGCCAGAGCCAGAGCTGGATAAACGCGGCTGCAGCTCTCGGTACTTGTATACGTGTGTGTAAACTCGCGGAGAGATATGGGCAAGATACGCGAGCTGCTTCTCTTTTTTTTCGGCTCTTCGTAATTTCAGATTTCAGCTGCGGTCTTGGATACACGCTAATCTTCCGTTATTTGCACGGAGCTGAATTTTTCTCATGCACGAAGCATCGCCGTCTGTCGTCTCATGGAAGATAATGTAAATAGGGACTGCACATGAGTAGACTTGAACTAGAGTAAAGTCTATTTTTGAAAAGTTCCGTGCTTCTCTCCGAAAAGTCTGAGAGCCGTACCCAAAATCAAGAGCATAAAAAATTTCCATTTCGAGATTACTCTCAGTCTAACAAATTCTGTGGTTTGGGCAAATTCAGAAAAAAAAACTTCTCCACATCTATTTTCAACGAGTTATCTCGTTGAAACTGGCTCGATCTCCTTTCATCAAGAATGTTATGTACTTATATTTCATGTACAACCGGAATGAATTCACAGGCAAAAACCGTAAAATTGCAAGCATATGTTTTACAAAAACTCTGAGTGCATCTCTTCGCGTGATGCAACATTTTTCATACTGTTAAAATTAATTAATGATTCCAAAAGAAAAAAATCTAACCGCAAAAAATTGGTATCACGAGCACAATTCCGTTACATTTTCCACGTGTCAGACAATTTCTTAGAACTCCTGAAAAATGTAGGTAGCTCGTCCAATGCAGGATAATAGCCTGCACTTCAACACGTCATGTGAGACTTGGACGATTCAAGATGAAATTGCACTTGTTCGCCACTAATGACCTGCGATGGGTCGGCAATTAACAATTATACCTCTCATAGCTGACGTTCAAAAGTTTCCATAACGCTTCACTGGCAACAATAGACTTGTGCAATTACCGAGAATATCGAGACTTGTTTCGTGGAATATTCTCGGCTTTCTCAGAATGAATCCAACCAGGGAATCGATCGACTCAATATTACGTCGATCGAGATAAATTCCATCTCTTACCTTCCTTGGACTGGTGAATCAAGGACACATAATCATCGAAAGAGAAAAACTGAAAAGCTGCCCGCAGTATACAAAGTAATGTACTGATCAAACGTATGACATCTATTTATTCTTGAACGAAATTTTATATGGTTCTTCATAAATGAGACCAAAGCTAATTTGAGCCTGAGGAGGGCTGTTAAATAATAACAGGAACGTTGTGATTTAACGATAAATGATTTTAGCAGGAAATACCAATATAGGATCGACAAATCTAATAGAAAGTCCTCGAAATGACTGAAGGATGGATTGAGATGGTAATGTGCTCATGGAATAATGGATGCAAGTTATAGCTTGCGTTTTCTCAGTTTACTCAACCCGAGTGTGACCAAGTACTGGGACGGTATTGATATAGCGAGGCAGAACTCACCTATTTTTTTCAAAACATGGAAAGTTTATGTAAGTGAATAGAGCCAGTTGCAATCGGAATGACGAATGAGCATCTGAGCGTGCAGAAGAGTAGCTGTCACAGCGCTACATTTTACCCAGAGCTTGAACCAAAGCTTTTCCGAGCTTTTTTGTACGGGGATCTCGAAATACGCAAAGTGGGTTACCAGTGCAGCACAATCGGATGCAAATTGCGAGAATCAACGGCGCCGAGAGCTTGCGAAAAAGCTCGGCTAATCGTGGAGTTTGGGCGAGCGCAGCCAACTAACGAGTACTTGTCACGTGTCGGGCGCACAGGGCGCAAGCTGCGCCGAGTAAGATGCGGCTCTCGCAGACGGGGAGTCTGCACGGGAATGCGTGTACATACGGAGCGCGGGTGTCGCGCAGATGCAGCAGTCTGGAGCGAGAAATTCGCAGTCACGTCTGCGAGCGCGAGCGCGAGCCGCATGCAGCGTCGGGGGCCGCGCGCTCCCGATTTAGAGTATCATGCGGAGTGCACAGCCGCGGCGCGTTCCAGAACTCAACTGCATGCACCTCCGAGACGTACAAGAGAAATTTTATTCCGCTTTGCACGTGCACTTGCGCTGATCTTTTGGTTGGCCGACTGCGCTCTATTACCACACATCACTTGTTGTGTGTCCTCAAAAGAGCACCATAACCAGTGCGACGATGTCTGGGTTTGTCCGGCAAGTGCAAGCTCTATTGTTTGCACAAGTTTTGCACGGAAGTAAGCCTGTAGATACCAACGATGACAACGAGGACAAAACGTAGAGTGCGCTCCTTGCCAAACGAAAACTTCTGTTGCGTCACGTCACTCATCGTACAGAATCTCTGAATCAATTATTCCACGAAGTTGCATCAAGATTCATCAACTCCCTCAATGGCTCGGGTATCGTATTCGATACAAAACTCCTTGAGACTTTCAAGAATAAAGTAAAAGACACTTTGATCTCGAAAAAAGTTGTTGACTGGCGCGAAGGAGCAACGCGGAACAATCTATCAATCAAACCACTACCGGATGATAAAGGACTGTGCACTCTCTCGAGCAAGTACTGACAAACCATCGCATGTCCACCTTCACATGCAGGGATGCACCGAATGAGATCTTTGTCCTGAGTATATCTTTTCTCCTACTAACACATACTCCTCTCCACTGGGGTGATTTTGGCTACTCACAGACTGCAGCTGTACATTTTCAATCCTGAACATTATATATGGGCATTATCGCGGAAACTTGCAGATTGGGTCAGTTTAGTGGATTCGCATTACATGGACAGGAGCACATGGCTCGGACCCTTACATACCCATTTCGAGCATAAAACCTATGGGAACTGGTTGATCTAACTTGGTTCTACAACGGAAAAATATTGGCATAGCGATTATTTTCATTATATCAAAATGAGAGGCAGAAAATGAGACGAGACACAAATCGAAAGTGTCCACGGAACTGACATTTGGGTTATTTGTTCTACATGAAAGAGATGGCTTTACGATCGTCCTGAAATTGATTCCCAATTGTATTTCAATAGAAGCGAGAAAAAATTTCTATGGAGTGGTTTCGAGCTTTCCTGTCAAAACGCGAGGTCATTACATGGAATCTGCAAGTTTTCGCGATAATGCCCATATATGTTATAGCATCAGTTTATTCCAACACATGTTTTACCCCGATTGCATACAAGTACTACGGAATATAAGCTACTGCACTGATCCCAAGATTGTACCATTATCCATGAGTAACACCTCTGTACGACTTTTATCCAAGTTTCCACTTCAGTAATTACCGCTGTATTTTTTGTTATTACCACTGTAGCCATTTACCAGGGCTATATAGGGTTATACCCCATGGCCTCAATAAATGTGATCAGTGAATTAATCAACCAATCATTTGTGGACAGACGCTTAGATCCGGGTCATGAGTATGACAACGCGGGTCGCCCCCAGTTCGTCGATTAGGCATCTTTGAGGGTTTTAACTTTGAGTAGTTTTGAGCTGAGATACCGATGGACGCGCTCGAAAACCCAAATTCAAATTTTTCAGATATGTTTGATTTACAGAAAACGCGCGATTTCAGCGGGTCGACGATTTTGTTTAGAAATCGCGTTGCACGCGTGGGCTCGGGAGCGATGCAAAGATAAGCGAAAAGACGAGGGGGTGGCGAGTGGGAACGTCGAGGCAGCCACTGCGCGCGCTAATAATTTCTTTGTCTTTGATCTCGGTGGGCGCGCTGCTCTTTGCGGATGCTGCCTCGCGGCTCCGCGCTAATTGGATAAACGGGCCTCTCACTCTCGCCTACGCACGTCGCGGCTCGAAGCCACGGATTTGCCGCCGCATTGCTGCAGACGTCTGATGCACACCGCTCTCGGCGATGCCGGCCCCTCGCTCCCGGCATTGTTTTTGATCTCGTCGATTCGACGGGTCGCGAAGCTCTCTGCTCGAGACGGGCTGCGAGCGCGAAACAGACGCGTCGGCTTGCCGACTCTGAGCCTCCGCGCGACCCGAAAGAGCAGCCCGCTCGAGCTATTTCCCGCGGGCTCCGTGGTCTATTAGCGATCCCCGACCGACTGACGGCCGCGAGATCATGCGATATCTAGGCGTCCCATGCGACCGCGTCGCGTTAACTATTGAGTTGAGAGCTATTGGGGTTCGAAGTCTGGTGTAGTGGGGGAGCCCCGATCCAACAGGGCCGGAGATTTTGCCATGTATACATTGCATCATACGGAGCGAGTCGGGA
>JAPYYZ010000841.1:0-17711 GCA_030522705.1 Eretmocerus eremicus
AAAGTAGTAGAGTGGGAGTATTTTTTCATTTCCCATGATTACCGGCCCCGGACAGCCCATAGTGCAGTTTTAACGGAATCGACCATAAATATTCATGATTGTCGACGTATCTCATAATTTGAGCACAGTGACTATGAAAAGACCTTGAAAACTGCTGTCAGGGTCAAGTTATTTTGGAAGATTGGAATCCTCGTTGAGAATACTGAAAGTTCGTCGGTAATTTATCGAAAAGAGTATATCATAGGTCATGTTGCGGAAATGCGTTATTTCTCGGACGAGGACGCATTTACGCAACATGACCTATGAGATATTTTATAGAAAAAAAAGCCCGGAAATGCGTTTTTTCACGAATCAGAACCGGCGGGGAGGCGTAAAAAAACGCGTTTTCCGGGCTTGTTCCTATGAAATAATCCCTCGACGAATTATAGTGAGTATTCCAGCGTGGAACGGTATTATCCCCCTCCACGGATCTTTCAGCCGTGAAATGACTCCGGAATATTAATGATATAGGTTCAGGAATACGTATATCGACATACAAGCGTCCATTCTTTCGGCTGCAATGGTTATAAAACTAGTATTTTGGTTTTAAAAAAACGCAATCGACTTTAAAGTGACCCGAGGAATTGACTTGGAGGCTGAATCCCAGATTGCCACCAGATTCCTCGATGGAAATGCTACGAGCCTATCATTACATGTTCAATGAAAAAAATGCCTTCCCGTCGAGTTATAATAGTATATTATAGGTCATGTCCTATGAGATATTTTATAGGGAAAAAAGCCCGAAAATGCGTTTTTTTCACGAATCAGACCTGGCGAGGAAGCGTGAAAAAACGCGTTTTCCAGGCTTGTCCCTATAAAAGTTTTTTGATGCACCTACGATGAAATTAGCATCCCGGATAATTTGATCCTCGTGTGACCTGGACGGGTGGTTTTTGAAAAATCCCAAAAAAATCTATATGAACGTAAAATTTTTCGCTCTTTCGAATGCCGTGGTCAAAACTATAAGTTTTATGTCAAAAAACGGACATAGCCTTGGAAAGTCCTAGAACATCGACTCCGAGGTCAAATCCCAGATCACGACCGGATTCGTCGATGAAAATGCTACAAGTTTTGTATTGCATGTATTATACAAAAAGTCCGTTCCCGCCGAGTAACAAGAGCTTCTTTGATGCACCTACGATGAGTTTTGCATCCCGGATAATTTGATCCTCGTGTGACCTGGATGAGTGGTTTTTGAGAAATCCCAAAAAAATCCATATAAACGTAAAATTTCTCGCTCTTTCGAATGTTGTGGTCAAAACTATAAGTTTTATGTCAAAAAACGAGAATAGCCTTGGAAAGTCCTAGAACATCGACTCCAAGGTCAAATCCCAGATCACCACCAAATTCTTCGTTGAAAATGCTACAAGTTTTGTATTGCATGTCTTATACAAAAAGTCCGCTCCCGCCAAGTTACAAGAGCTTCTTTGATGCACCTACGATGAGTTTTGCATCCCGCGTCATTTGATCCTCGTGTGACCTGGACGGGTGGTTTTTGAAAGACCCCAAAAAAATCTATATGAACGTAAAATTTTTCGCTCTTTCGAATGCCGTGGTCAAAACTATAAGTTTTATGTCAAAAAACGGACATAGTCTTGGAAAGTCCTAGAACATCGACTCCAAGGTCAAATCCCAGATCACCACCGGATTTGTCGATGAAAATGCTACAAGTTTTGTATTGCATGTGTTATACAAAAAGTCCGCTCCCGCCAAGTTACAAAAGCTTCTTTGATGCACCTACGATGAGTTTTGCATCCCGCGTCATTTGACCCCTCGTGTGACCTGGACGGATGGATTTTGAAAAATCCCAGAAAAATCTATAAGAACGTAAAATTTTCCGTTCTTCCGGATGCCGTCGTCAAAAATATGGTTTCTCCATCAAAAAATGGAAATAGCCATGAGAAGTCCTCAAAGGTCATCTCTGAGGTCAAATCCCAGATCACCATCAATTTCTGGTCAAAAACGCTGATAGTTTGCTCATCCATGTCTATAGACAAACATGCTTCCCTTTCGAGTTATACAGCTTTTTTCATAATTTTTGAGCATTCTCCACGCTTCCACTTCACGCCATTATCATATACATCCAGAAATCATTTCGAGGGACTTGGATCCACATTCTATAGGCCCAAACCTACTAATAACCATTTTGAACGACTCCATCCGATCAAAATCCAGAGGACGTAACGCTGTGCCCATTTTCATTTTATTTTGGACCACTGTGCGACGACTCCCGAATGCGACGCGCGAGGCTCTTCGGGGGATCCGCGGCGATTGAGAGGTTCAATAATAGCAGACCCATTCACCGTTCGCAGACCTCTCCTTGGATGATTATCGGCAGCTCTCCTCGACCTCAGCGGCTCTCTCTCTCTCTCTTCCTTGACACTCGGCGCGGACTCCTGGGGCTAGCGTGTGACGCGTTGCTACAGCTAGGGTACGAGTACAGGCGGCGGCAGAAGGCATGTGTGTCCTGGACTGACTCTATACTCGAAGTGGCAAAATGCCCGGCCTTCGTCCCTCGCCTGCATTGCTTTCTTCTCTCGGCCAGTTGCTCCTGAGTGGCCGACCGTATTACAGAAATCTAGTCGCAAATCTAAAGACCTTGATGCGCGCCAAGTTCGAATGTGCACGAGGCGCGAGCGAACCACATGGCCAGGAGTCGAGAAAGTTGCAGCGAACAGTCTACCGGCTGTATATATGGCCCCGACGCTGATCTCCCTTCCACACGGCCGTTGCCTCTACCAGAACACGCTCCCTCGCATATATTACGGCCCACTGTGCGCGGAGGCATCGCGCAGTCCATCTCCACTCGGCCTGCATGCGCATTACGGCCAGAGCTAGTACACGGTCAAGTATATCTATCTCTATTTTTGGACGTCCGAATATACATATATATGTTCCTCCATGGCCCGAGTATACCTATATATACTCATGCGCGGCCGAAATATATTCATATGTCCGCGAGCACGGCCGAGGAATACCTATATATATGCCTGCACGGCCGAAATACACTCCTTTATGCACCGGCACGGCCAGGTATACCTATATATACTTGTCCACGGCCGAGATATACTCATATATACACTAACGGGGCCAAAGTGAACCTTTTTTTTCTTCTTCTTTTTCAATGGTGGTCAATAGGGGTGATCTGCGCGCAGACGTTGTGACGGGTTGCGCTTTTGGGTTTGCACAGAGCACGGCACCGCCTAAACCCCCCTTCTGACATCCACCATATCATAACCAACCCACCCTGGAACCGCCTGCGCATTATTTCGGGGTGGGAGGAGCATCACGCGCTACAGAAGCGTGTCTCTCTGGATTTTCAGCTCTTCTTTCTTCTCTCTGGGTCGTCCGTTGTTGATCACTCTTCAGGTCGTTGGTGTTTGCTATGCAGCGCTTCTTGTCTGGCACAGCATAGCCCGTTTGCGCCTTTCTTTCCGGGTGATCGCCGTCTCGATAAAGTCGGCGATCGTAAGCCACGTCTCTTTACTGCGAAGCATAATTGGCACGAGGTTTTCAGATGTCAGCTGAGCCCCGAGCCTATCCCTGCGCTCCGTTCTCTCTGTACTTATCTCCTCGCATTGGAAGAGTGCGTCCTGTCTAGATTGGGGATCAACCGGCGCGTCCGCGCGCCCTTGGCTGAGCTGTCCTACTTCCTTTGCCAATCGGCCACTGTCGCCTCTCTTTGAGGGCCTTCCGGATCGAATTCAGTTCCACTGCGTCGCTTTTGAGGGTCTCTTAGCGGTCCCATGTGCAAACTCGTTCCGTCACCAGCAACCGAATGGGTGGCGTGCTCGCTAGCACGCACGCTGCTTTCTGCGACACCGTGCAGTAGGCGCTAATGGTCCGATGCGCCATACGCCACTGGACAAGGCCCAGCTTCGCATCGATCACGCAACCCCTGCCTACCTGACCCCAGATCGCGGCACCGTAGAGCATGATGAAATAGCTCACGGTACTGAGTAACGCTCTTCTATTTGGCTTCGGCCCGCCGATGTTCGGCATGAGCCGCTGGAGAGCACTGCCAGCTCTATCTGCTTCGAGCGCGGCTTCACGAACCTGTGCCTCGTAGCTCCACTCATCGTCGAACCACAACCCAAGGTACTTCATTTCCCTCTTGGCTGGGATCTCAAGCCCGTTAATGACGAAGGCAGGCTTCTCAAAACTCCTCTTCTTCGTGGAGAGGATCCTTTCGCACTTGTGCTCGGCCAGTTCCCAGTGGTTCTCGGGGAACCACTGGCCGATGTGATAGAGGGACTCATTTCTAATGCACTCCACCTCCCACGCGGTTTCAGCGACTACCACTAGAGCCGCATCGTCCGTGAACCCTACAAGTTCCGCCCCATCTGGGAGATCCAATTCGAGGAACTGGTTGTATTGTGTGTTCCATTCGAACGGTCCTGAGACGGAGCTCTGGGCTATGCCTGCAGAGAGCTCTAACTCCATTCGGCCCTCGTCCGTGTCGCAGACGAGCACTTGATCTCTCAATCCATCGTTGACAATCGCCAGCAGATAGGGCGGCACTCTTTCATCCAGAGACTTGTGAATGCGCTCCCAACTCGCAGTGTTGAACGCGTTCTCAACGTCCAGTGCGATGATGGCGCAGAACCCGCCTCCTGGCTCATGCCCCATTCTCAATGCAGCCTCGACTCTATCTTGCACATACTTGATAGCGTGCAGCGTACCGCGCCCTTTGCGAAAGCCGTACTGCATCGCGGACATTCCTCCGCTGTGCTCGTACTGCTCCTTCAGTCGGTTGAGGACCATGCGGTCGTACATCTTCCACAAGTTGTCCAACATGTTGAGCGGTCGGTTCGTCGGAGGTTCCTTCGGGTCGCCGCTTTTCCCTTTTGAGATGAGGACCAATTTCTGCCGTATACACGCTCCCGGGAATGCTCCTGCTACCAGGCATTTGTTGAACACCTTCAGTAAAAAGCTGGGCCGGACTCTAGCTACGAGCTTTAGAACCTCGTTAGGGATCCCATCTAGCCGCGGGGCCTTGCCATTTGCGAATCTTTTCACGGCTTGCTTCTGCTCCCCCTCGTCGAATAGAGGGATGGCCTCGGCAATGACAGTGGGGAAAGTGAGCCTGGGTCCTCCCCGAAGGTTCAGGGCCCTAGCTATTTTCAGCACTGTCTCTCTGTCGGTTGGCGCAGACTTGCCCTCCTGCGAGCGGAACTTGCTCATCACCACCCTGTAGGGCGTTCCCCATGGATTGCTGTTGACCATGTTGCACAGGTCAACCCAACACTTTTGCTTGCTTGAGCGGATTGCATTCCGGAGGAACTTCTTGGCTGCTCCATGTGCCTCCTTGTCGGTTTGGGCTGTCGCGAGTCCACGTTTGCGTGATTGCTTCGCTCGTCTCCTTCTGGCATTGGCATCTCTGCGGAGACACGCTATTTGCACATTCTACCAGTGAACCTGCTTCCTGTGGAATCAAGGCAGTTTTCTAAATGGCATGGAGGCATCGCAGGCTTCGGATATGGTCCTTGTGACGTTGGCTACCACTTCATCCAGTGCGAGGCTCTCTTTGGGCTCTTCAATCGTCGAAATTACCTCTCTAAACCTCTCCTCATCGAGTTTGCGGACTTGCCATCCAATTATCTGTGGCTCATCCCTCGCTCTCTTCCCCCCATCCAGCCTGAAGAGGATATGCTGGTGGTTGCTGAGAGTTTTCGAATCCAAGATCTGCCATGTTGTGATTCGTCGCGCGAGCGAAGAGCTGACAAAAGTCAGGTCAAGAACGGAGGAAGATGCATCTCGATGCCATGTCGCTTGTCCCGCTTGATTGAGCAGGACCAGGTCGAGCTGAGCCATTGTCACCGCCAATGCGATGCCGCGCTCATCTTCAGGTCCTCTACTCCAGGCCGGTGATTTGGAGTTGAAGTCTCCAGCAACCACCGCAGGTCCGTTCCACTGCCTCAGGCTATTTTTGAGCTCTTCCAGCTCGCAGCGGAAGTCATTGGACGTCGCGTTCGATGAACAGTAACAACTATACACCACGACGTCGTCGATGACTCTGCGAGCGTCGCCCTTTCCTCTCGTCAGTCACTCGGCGTCAAGAAGCGAGGCCGAAGTATTCCTATGTATACTCCTATACAGATAGTAGCAACTTATAGAGTCGTCCTCCTTGATAGTAAAGTAGGTGGAAGTAATCTTGATCGATCGATGACGACCAGTTCGAGTGAAAAACACTCAATGTATGCAAAATATTTTTATCCTGCGACGTTTCGTCGACGGATGTGTTGACCTCATCAGGCGAATGGGATTTACTGATAGAAGATATATAATACATGAAACGAAACGTATTGCTAAAACGGTGAAACATAAATGTACAAACAGACTTACAATTGGAGTAGCGGATCACATGATTATGTATTTGAGAGAACTGTACAGTTAGTTCTCTCGGCGTCAACAGCTGAGAGTACAAATAAGAATTGACCTGAAGTTCCGAACTGTACTGAAGAAAACTAATGACATCCATCGAAAAAAGTTTGAAATCATACGCCCAGGTAGGAATACTTTCGTTAAGAATAAGAGTAATTGGATGAAAAATCTCAGCAATGTAGAGCTACCGGACAGTGTTATTGACATCACATCTCTTGGTCCTGACTACTGTTATCAGTCGAATTTAAACCCAAATGACATACTTTGCACAGTGAAAAACATGGCGAAACTCTGAAATTCTCTGATTTGAATAATTCTGGGGAAGATTATGTCAGGAGGAAGGGGTGCAATATATTCGATGTAGAAAAGAATAAACAATCTCACATACCATCTGAAGACCGAGAATCTGCCAAGGAATTTTCCCAGACAAAATCTTTCTTCAAATCCAATCCCGAATTACTCTTCACTAGAGCCGATAAAAACAATCTCACTGTCTGTCTCGAAAAGCCTACATATATTACTAAGATGGAGGATTTATTGTCAGATGAAAAAAAGTACAAAAAAGATAATTACAACCCATTGTCCGGAACTCGAGAGAAAGTGAAAAAACTACTGAGAAAGTGGAATAATCAGGGATTCCTTTGTAAGAAATTCCACCCTAATTCTTCATCACAGACGAACACCGTGATTTTGAGGGCTTATGGACTTTCTAAAGTCTACAAAAACGATGTACGTCTTCGACCTATCATTCCCACGATCAATAGTCCAATTCACTATCTCTCATCATTAATGTACAGAGAGCTGAAGAATTTCATACCAGTTCCAACATCCCGTATTGACGATGTCGCTGAGTTGATTGGAAAAATCAAAGGTCTTTACATTCCTGATGGTTATATATTGGTCTCCTTGGATGTCAGTTCACTATTCACAAATATTCCATGTTATCTCGTCTTCAATAGTCTAGACCGCAGATTTCACTTGATTCACAACAAAACTAGAATACCCTTCAATGAGATAAGAGACGGCATCGAATTCCTTCCCCAGAACACTGTATGTGAGTTCAACAGTGAATACTACAAACAGATCTCTAGTAGTCCTATGGGTTCCCCCATATCTCCACTTCTTTCAGACATGGTTATGGGAGATTTGGAAAATGTCTGCCTTCAAAAATTAAAGAAAGAATCCGACTGTATCCCCTTGTTTCATTTTCGCTATGTTGATGACATACTCATGTGCATCAAACAAGAACACCTATCCATAGTCCTAGAAATATTCAATCAGTATGATTCTAATCCGAAATTCACGCATGAAATTGAGACAGACATACCTTTTATAGACTTGACATTAATCCGTAAAAACAATGTACTCATCACACAATGGTATCTGGAACATACCTCATCTGGTAGAATTTTGAATTACTATTCGAATCACCCCTCACAGTCGAAGGAAAATATAATTTTTAATTTAGTTGACCGAGCTATTTCATTGTCACACCAACAATTCCATGAAGATGATTTGATTCCAGTCAAAAACATCCTTCGTAACAATAACTTTCCGTCAGATTTCATCTAACGATGTGTAAAAATTAGATTCAATTACATTAAGAATAAAAACAGATCATCCAATAACAATAGCAACAGGAAACAGCTCTTTTCCAATTCATCTAAAATCAGCATCCCTCATGAACTTCAGTTTTTCCAAAAATGTTTTCACGTATTTGAGAAATTCAACATTGTAACCCAGCCGAAGATTAGTCAAAATTTGCAAAGAATAGTTAAACTTGGTAAGGACCCCGTGGATGAGTTTGATAACACATAAGTAGTGTACAAATTTCAATGTGAAGATTGCCCTAACGTGTATGTTGGTGAAACGAAAGTAGCGTTACGAGACCGTATCACTGAACATGAAAATTGTAAAAATCCTGAATCTGTTGTTTCGTTTCAAATGAAATCACTCAAACATGAGTTCGATTGGGATAATACTCAAATTTTAGACAGGGAAATGAACTACAATGAACGACTACTTTCTGAAATGATATTTATCAGTTCAAATTGCAATACTATCAACACAATAGAAGATACCCAAAAACTCAATGAAATGTGTAGTTCCCTTCTCAATTAAATGTACGCTCATACAATCACTCATACTTATGTATCACTGTTTTGGCTTTCGTGCCCCCACCACACAGTGCTGGCTCTTTCACCTTCTATTTATCGCACATCGCAATTCTCATTTGTACTGTCAGATGTTGACGACGAGAGAACTAATTGTACAGCTCTCTCAAATACATGATCATGTGATTCGCTACTCCAATTGTAAGTCTGTTTGTACATTCATGTTTTACCGTTTTAGCAATACGTTTTGTTTCATGTATTATGTATCTTTTATCAGTGAATCCCATTTGCCTGATGAGGTGACACATCCGTCGACGAAACGTCGTAGAATGAAAATATCCTGCATGCATCGAGTGTTTTTCACTCAAACTGGTCTTCATCGATCGATCAAGATTACTTTCACCTACTATACTCCTACACGGCTGAGATATGCCCATATATGCACTCGCACGGCCGAAGTATACCTATACATACTTTCATCTCGGCACTCGCGGCTCTCGGCTGATATGCATATGCCCAGATGCGTATATATAAGCGTCGGCTGCTCCTTGCTTGGCCCAGCAGCCGCTGTCCCGGTGTCGAGCCGGATCTCCGGCTCTCCGAATGGTCGTGATCCGGCCCGCCTGCTGATTACCGGACTGGCCGTGGCGCAGCGCTGCCTCGGCCATGCGCAATAGTTGACCATCTGCTGCGCTGCACACCGCATGAACTCGGCGCCGTCGGCGTCATCGTCATGGACAACCGCGTGCCGGTGGGCCGGGTTCGGGCTTGAAGCCCGCGAGCACCTACCTCTAGGCCTCCGCGACCGGGTGTGCGTGTGCGTGGTGTCTTGTGGGTGCGAACAGCAAGAGCTCGCACCGCCTAACCTCTGTGGTCTGCGGCTCGTCGTCCCTGGGGCTGCAGCGAATGAGCTGAGCAGCCGCAATGACGAGCAGCCCCGAGGAGGCGCGATCCTGATCCGGCGACCTGGTGGCCGCAGTGGCCGTCTGCCCCGGCCTAGCCACGGCGATCATCATCGCCTGGCACCGTGCCGTGTGTGCGCGTGTGTGTGCGTGTGCGGTAGCGGTCGGCTGCTTGAGCGAGCGTCCGGCTGCTGCTGCTGCTATGTGCGCCTGGGTGTGTGACTCCACGGCTGGCGAGAGCCCGGGCGCCTCAGCCTCCCTCGTGGTCCGCGGTGCACGAGCACCCGGGTTCGTCCGCCGCGTTTTCGGCTCCCGCGCCCACGAGCTGCGGGTGCAGCACCGGGCCTGCGGGCACGGACTGCTACCGTGCATTGTGCGGATGCGGGGCTGGAGTGTCGCGATCCGCCTCTGCTGCGCCTACTCGCTGTTTCCGGCCTCCCAGCCGCTGCACCTCCGCCGCCGGATCAGCACCTCGGGAGGAGAGTAGAAGGCATAAGTGCTCTATCCCGAGGTGTGCTGGTCTAGGCAGTGGCGAGAGATTATTCGGCTGCGACGGTTCCACCGTCGGACAAGATTTCGATAATTTTTTCCGGGGGCTCAATGGAAAGCTAAAGGTATGTGAATGTTTTTGTTCCAATCGGCAGAACATTAGGAGTATCAAGTAGAACATTAGAAGGACAAAGAAGAGTAGGAAGATTCTCAGAGTGATCCATGGAGAGAACCAGAGGGCAAGTTATTCGAAGGGAGGTCGATTTTTAGAATTTTTCGGGGGTTTCTAAGCAACCTGGAGCGCCGAGGCTGTATCTAGATCTGTTTGAACCCAAACCCTCCATAGACTCGTACCAAAAATTAGGGGAAATTGGTCCAGAATCGATATCTGACAAGAACCTCTTCACTATATTTGGCCACCCTGTCCCTTTGCGGGCTACGCGAACACCTCGATATTGCATCCTAAGGATGAATCTCACAAGCTCTCGAGGGTGGGAGAATTGATATTTCTACTGTGGAATGGTTCTGAGCTTGTGCTCAGAAGATTTCAATTATTAGGAAGGTCTTCTCAATGTGGAGAGGTCGAGCAGATATTGTGCGATGCCTGTTCAGAGTTAACAGGAATGGATCGCGACTAAAGGCAGCACCAAGATAGCCTGTCGAAATTCCGGAGGATTCGATGAAGTGTCCGTGTCAAGCTCTAGATGTTGAATCCTGAGAAGATACACTGATAGGAAATTGAACGAAATGAATGTGAAAATCAGAAGGAGCTGTACTGTTCCGCCCCGATCCTCCGCTTTGGCTCGTCAGTATGACGACGGAAGATCTGTCATAGACAGTATCACGGATCTGCCACCACTGCGTAGGGGCTTCTATTGGAGGAGTGAGTGATATATTCTGTATGAACAAACGGGTAACCGTCTGCCATCTGGGGAGAGGAACAAGAAACAGGAAAAAAATGAGGAAAGGAATTTGATTGGTCCAACCTTCTATGCTATATTGAATCCTACGGAGTGGTTCTTAGCTTGTGCACGAGAGATTCCTGTTATTGAGAAGATCTGCTTGATGTGGGTAGGTCGAGCAAATATTGTGCGATACCTGCCCGAAATGAAAAGGAATTGATCGCGATCAACCGCAGCACCAACATAGCCTGTCAAGAATACACAGGATCCGATGAGGTGTCTATGTCAGGCTCTAGATGTTGAATCCTGAGCAGATACTTTCATCGATGATTGAAGGAAATACATGTGGGATGCGGAAGAGGTTCACTGTTTCGCCCTGATACTCCGCTCGGGCTCGTCAATATGATGATGGAGGACCCGTCATAGGCAGTATCGCAGATCTGCTACATTGGCGTAGGGGCTTCTCTTGTAGGAGTAAGTGACATATTCTGAATGAACGAACGGGTAACCGTCTGGCATCTGGGAAGAGGGAAAAAAAACTGGAACAAAATGAGGGAAGGAATGTGAGTGGTCCAACCATCCATACCACATTGAATTTTATAGAGTGGTTCTTAGCTTGTGTTCGGAAGATTTCTATTGTTAAGGAGGCCTCTTTGATTTGGATAGATCGGGCAAATATCGTGCCATACCTGTTCAAAATGAACAGGGATGGATCGCGACTGAAGGCAGCACCAAGATAGCCTGTCAAAAGTCCGGAGGATTCGATGAAGTGTCCGTGTCAGGCTCTAGATGTTGAATCCTGAGAAGATACATTGATAGAAAATTGAACGAAATAAATGTCAGAATGAAGAGGAGGTATGCTGTTCCACCCCGATCCTCCGCTTTGGCTCGTCAATATGAAGACCTAGGATCTGTCATAGACAGTATTGCGGATCAACTACATTGGCGTAGTGGCTTCTATTGTAAGAATGAGTGATAAATTTTGAATGAAGAATGGGTAACCGTCTGCAATCTGGGAAGAGGACCGCGAAACAGGGAAAAGAGGAAAAGAGGGATGGGAGTGGTCTATCCATCGATCCCACCTTGAATTCTATGGAGTGGGTCATAGCTTGTGCTCGTAAGATTTCTCCCATTGAGAAGATCTCTTTCACAGAATTCAACGTGGCATGGGTGCTTAGACCACCTACATCCCTTCTTTCCTTTTGTCCTTGTTTCGTTGTCCTCTTCCCAGATGAAAGAAATTAACCCCTTCGTTCATTCAAAATATTCCAGTTAATCCTACAATGGGAGCCTCTACGCCAAAGTAGCAGATCCGCGATACTATCTATGACGGATCCTCCGTCGTCATACTGACGAGCCCAAGCGGAGGATCGAGATGGAACAGTATACCTCTTGTCCATCCCACATGTATTTTGTTCAATCATCGATGAATGAATCTGCTCAGGATTCAAAATCTAGAGCCTGACTCGGACACCTCATCGGATCCTGTGTATTCTTGACAGGCTATGTTGGTGCTGCGGTTAATCGCGATCAATTCCTATTCATTTCGAACAGTTATCGCACAATATTAGCCCGATCTATCTACATCAAGGAGGCCTCCTTAACAATAGAAATCTTCCGAACACAAGCTAAGAACCACTCTATGAAATTCAATGTGGTATGGATGGTTAGACTACTCACATTCCTTCCCTCATTTTGTCCCAGTTTTCTGTTCCTATTCCCAGATGCCAGACGGTTACCCATTCGTTCATTCAAAATATATGACTCACCCCTACAAGAGAAGCCCCTACGTCAATGTAGCAGATCTGCGATACTGTCTATGTCGGATCCTCCATCATCATACTAACGAGCCCGAGCGGAGCATCAGGGCAAAACAGTAAACCTCTTCTGCATCCCACATGTATTTTCTCAATCATCGATGAATGTATCTGCTCAGGATTCAACATCTAGAGCCTGACATAGACACCTCATCGGATCCTGTGTATTCTTGACAAGCTATGTTGGCGCTGCGGTTAATCGCGATCAATTCCTGTTCATTTCGAACAGGTATCGCACAATATTTGCCCGACCTATCCACATCAAGCAGATCTTCTCAATAACAGGAATCTCTCGTGCACAAGCTAAGAACCACTCCGTAGGATCCAGTATAGCATAGAAGATTGGACCAATCAAATTCCTCTCCTCATTTTGTCCCCGTTTCTTGTTCCTCTCCCCAGATGGCAGACGGTTACCCGTTTGTTCATACAGAGTATATCACTCACTCCTCCAATAGAAGCCCCTACGCGAAGGTGGCAGATCCGTAATACTGTCTATGACAGATCTTCCGTCGTCATACTGACAAGCCAAAGCGGAGGATCGGGGCGGAACAGTACAGCTCCTTCTGATTCTCACATTAATTTCGTTCAATTCTCTATCAATGTATCTTTTCAGGATTCAAATCTAGAGCCTGATACGGACACCTTATCGAATTCTCTGTATTTTCGACAGGCTATGTTGGTGCTGTGGTTAATCGCGATCAATTCCTGTTCATTCCGAATAGGTACCGCACAATATTTGCTCAACCTATCCACATGGAAGAGAACTTCTAGATAAGAGCAATCTTTCGAGCAGGAGCTAAGACCCATCTCATAGATTTCAACGTTGCATGGATGGATAGACCCCTTACAACCCTTCTCTCCTTTTGTCCCTGTTTCGCGATTCTCTCCCCAGATCGCAGACAGTTACCCGTTCGTTCATTCGAAATACCAAGTGACAAACATAAGGTGGCAAATATTTTCAAACGTCCGTGCGGATCTAGGGAATCTTGGAAAATAATTCACATCCCGCCGGAAAGTGGGTGAGTATAGTAAAAATCTCTCGCGAATCGAAATCCGAAGTGAGAATCGCGATATCTCTCATTGATCCAGGGTTGCAAGCTGATCTTGAGATGCATGTTTTTACTCTCTCACAGGGTATTGGTATGATGTTAATTCTGATTATTGCATCAAGAAACTGAGGGAATTTTGAATTCAGAGCCTCTTTCCGTGTGAAAATGAATGAAATGAGGACGCTGATTTCTGAACCGAAAGAGATTGAATCGAAATTTGTGACGCTCATGTGCCGCTTTGTGACGCTCTGTTTATTTTCCCGTTGGATTGCGTCTGCTAGTCCGGCGGTCTGCTTTCCTGTAAGCAGGTGCGAATTATGCAAGGGCAGGAGGTGATTGATATTGGAGGCATCGCATGCAGTGGAGCCTGCCGTGAGTACACCGTGAGCAGATTGCAGCTTCAGGCTTTGGCATGGCGAGTACATGCTGCATCATGACTTAGACGCACGTTGCGATGCATCGTGGCGTGACTTGCACACAATGCACGGGCAGCGGTAGATTCCAGTGTGTGGAGTGCCGCAAAGTTGTCGGGCGGCTACCGAAGGGCTCTCCGATGCATCCGCATGATGCTGCCTCCGCTGCAAAATCCTGCAAGAGTGATTAGTCGTTGCCGTGCGGCAACGCTCAGGGTGAGGACCTATTCGTTCACAGGGCCGTGCCTGTCGCACGAGAGTCTGAACGCACGTAAGCACTTATGTTGTATATTTCGCGGAAATTGCCATTCTCCAAACGTATTCTCATTCTCCTCACCCTTTCGTTTCCGAATTCATTTTATAAGGAACTCGATGCTCCATGAGAGCCAGTAGCAGATTCGAATCGTAGCGAGGATCCTCCGTGAGCCTGGCAAGTACTCGCACGATACTCGGCAGCTATTCGCACGGCGATCCTGCAAAATCCGTGCGGGATCACATCAGCATAAGTTGGGAACCGCGTGAGCATTGCACTACCCTACTAAAAATGGCCACGTGCTACCCCACGTGTGGTTCCACGTGTTATTCAACCTGATATTACACCTGTTATCACTGGTAGGATATCACGTGAGATCACGAGTGGGATTGTAACTGTCATATCACCTGTAATATCGACTGCGATTATGACTGATTTCCGGATTGACAATAGCACGTTCCACGCATTCACGTGCTACAACCAAAGTAAGAGCGTTGAGACCGTTCATTCACGTGATTTTGAAAAATCATTCTCAATTGTTTGAAATTGATGACGGTGATGATGATATTGGGAAATGACTCATCAAACCATGGAGAAATAGAAGAATGAGCCATGAACACATTAGAAAGGAAACAAATGAACATGGTACTGTCAAACCAAAGATAGAGATAGATCCTGCAAATAATTTCTTCTCCAATGCGGAAGCTTCTGATTCTGGAGATGAAAATCAAAGAACTTATAGGCGTTTTAGTGAGGAATTATCCATACCAGATTATAATGAGTTAGTAAAGATGAAAAATTGAGATTGGCTCAGTTTTTCTACGAGATTATGATGTAAATACATCTTTTACGTACATGATGGAACTTTTTATAAATATTTTAACATTATGAGACTATCTTACACATTCCAGTTCTCCTGTCCTTTAGTCATGAGCAATGTCATCAATGAAAATCGAAACAAGGGACATACCGTCCTAAAATTCATTTCACAAAAAATTCAGTAGTAGCTATAATGGAATGATCGATGATCTATTTCATGACTCGATCGACCTAACTAGAGACAATACTATCAAATAGAAAACCAATGAAAAAAATTATGGTGGCAATCTCAAATTGCTTTCTTTGAAAGATCCTCGCCTAAGAGAATTGTTCCTCTCTCCAAGACATCATCAATATTTTGTACCATAATTCTTTGGACATCTTCGAGTTGATTGTCCACAGCATCCATATCTCGCCTGGACTACCATCTGAAGATATTTTTTTCGCTCCCTGCGACTTCGGATTCTGTCGCTTTCAGCTCTTCGATCCGTTGAATCGTTGATTCGCAGCTCAGACAATTCGCCATCAGCCGCAAGGGGCGAGATTCTCGTCTCACGTGAGCGCCAATCTAGGCTGTTTGACAGGATTCGTCTTCCCCCGAACGTCTGAGGCCGCCGTGGCCTAGTGGATCTAGTCCTTGGTCTGCCACGCGGAAAGCCAGGGTTCGATTCCTGGCTGGCACAACTGAAATTTCTTCTCATGTGCTTTTCCCGGCGGTCTCGGTGGTTCGGAACCCACCTCAAATTGTAGGTTTCCCTCACCGAGGATGAAATCGGTAGTTGGCAGTTGCTGACGCGCTGATTGAGCTTACCTCAACCCCATGCACATGGGTTCCGTCTGGATAGAGCTCGGAAGAGCAGGAGACGAGACGTAAAACTAAGAATTTAACATTTCCCCGAACGTCTAAAGGCCGCCGTAGCCAGGTGGATATAGTCCTTGGTCTCCCACGCGGAAAGCCAGGGTTCGATTCCCGGCTGGCACCACTGAGATTCTTCCTCATGTGCTTTTCACGGTGGTCTCGGTGGTTCGGAACCCACCTTAAACTGTAGGTCCCCCTCACCGAGGTAAAATGGGTAGTTCGCAGTTGCTGACACGTTGATTGAGCGTAACTCAACCCCACGCACATGGGTGCCATCTGGATAGAGCTCGAGAGTGCAGGTACCGAGACGTAAAACTAAGAACTTGACATTTTCCCGAACGTCTTTCCATCCATCCATACTTTTCCGGATTCATTCCCTCAAATAGCTCCATGTTCGATTAGAGACAGCCACAGCTCTGGATCATATTGACGATCCGACATGGAGCAGACCAGCACGTCCACGGCACTCGGCAGCTACTTGCACGACATTCCTACGATATTCGCGAGGGATCTCCTCAGCACCAATTGAGAACCGATGTAGCAGTGCATTAACCCCATTGGTCCACTATTGTTGTCGGTGCATCATTAGTGGTCGTATGAAAATTTTGCCCTAGTTCACATCTATAAGCAATGAGGGGTCTTTAAGTCACGAATCTCGACGACGGAAGCTAGATTCGTGCATGTTGTATCCGCTCTCAAAAGTCAATTTCCTAAATTTCTTCGACTCGATAGATATATTCTTGTGATATCAGGAAAGATGTCTATCGATTGTCGGACTGATGTGATCAAAATGCAAACAACCTCGAACAATGAGAGGCCTGCAAGTCACGAAACTCGACGGCAAAAGCAAGACTCGCGCAGCTTTCGTTCGCTCATGAAAATCCAGTCGGTTCCTCTAAATTTTTTCGACTCGTTCGATAGAATCTTGTGATTTTAAAAGAGATGTCTATCGATTGCCGAGCCGATATGATCAAAAGGAAAACAACTTTGAGCAGCAGAGGCCTGCAAGTCACGGATCTCGACGGCAACAGCAAGACTCGCGCAGCTTTCTTTCGCTCCTAAGAATTCGGTGGGTTTTCCTAAATTCCTTGACTAGTATGATTTCCTGTCTGTATCAAGGAGAAAGAGGCGAGATGGGGAACTTCACAGAAAAAAAACGCTCGCCTTACAAAAGGCGTGGAGATCCCTGAACCGGAAAAGTTCTGAATAATCCGAATGCTTCAAATCTTTAGACGGCAAGTGTACGCGGAAAGTCTCTCGCAGCTCCACCAAAAAATCTCGCACATCTGGAAGCTAAGAAACTCATTGCGCACGCGATGATTTGCGAGCGAAGCTGCCAGTTAGCTTGCATGGGGTTGGAAACGGACCCTCGCGCACATGTCAACCTCTATTGACGCTTATACGCGAATCGGGGAGATTTGTTATCGTACGGGAACCTTTCTGTCAGTGGCTGACACGCTAATTTTTGTGGTTTCCCTACTAAAAATGGCCACGTGCTACTCCACGTGTGATCCCACGTGTTATTCCACATGATATTAACCTGTTATCACGCGTGAAATAACACGTGGGATCACACGTGGAATTGTAACTGTAATTTCACCTGTAATATCGATTGTGATTATGACTGATTTCCGGATTGACAATAGCACGTTCCACGCACGTGTGATTTCA
>JAPYYZ010000842.1:0-17709 GCA_030522705.1 Eretmocerus eremicus
ACATAGCGATTCGGCGAAGTTTCATTGCTCGCCTCAGAGACTCTCATAAAAATTCGATCGCGATGAATCTCAAAATCATAGGAACTCCTCAAATCCAATTTTCAAAATTTTTTTCTATACTTCATATATAGGTTATATAGACATTCTATATAACCAAAATTATGTATGAACTATATATAGGAATGCTATACATAGTCTATATATAATCTATATATAATTTTTTTACTTGGGCCATGAGTGAGAGTCAAAAATTCGTGCGAGGAGTGAATTGAACGCGCGGAGTGTCAAAAAAGAGTATTTGTATTGAGTATAATTGATAGCTCACAGTGAAAGTTTTCAGTGCAAATACGAGAGACGTTTTCGTTCTGTCGAATGATCATGTCAGGCCAAAGCTAGACGGAGTACACGAAAAGCGAAAAGAGAAAAATGATGGTAGGAATAATAAGAGAATTGAATAGTTCTAAAGAAGAACGAGATGATTGTGGTGGGAGTTGGGAAAAAAGTAACGCTGGTTGAGAGCTTCGTATACAACGCCATGCTTTTTTTACACAGTTCGCTGGACTTAAACCACGAACTCACGAACTCTTATGGGAAAGAACAGTAACAATTGCATGAATCAAAAAAGGATGAATGCGAAAACTTGAAAGATAATGTGATACACAAAAGAAAAAATATAATAATCTTCGCAGTATACAAAGACAACGAGAAGCCGTTTGATTAAACAGGAAAAACAATTGAAAGAGAAGTAATCAAATTGTGGCAAGCAGCTTCTGCAACGGAGAAAAACCGCGTGGAAGTAAAGACGAGGAATTCGCTAGCAATAAAGATTAAAAGATTCGCCTACGTTTCTTCCCCGATCCATTTGAAATTGAAACGAAGCTTACGCAGCTCTCGACGGTTGATAGACCGCTCGGATTCCACTATCTGCTCCCCGATCGACCTCACGTTGGCATACATTATGAGCTGTTTCCAATTACTCTCGGGGCGCTCATTTCTGCCTTCATCTTTGCTTTCGTGCTTTTTCCCATTGTGCACTATGTGCTTCGGTCTAAATGAACTCACTTCACGTACAAATTTGATCGTCAAAGAAGTATCGATGCAAGGATATAATCTTGAACAACATACATAATCTTGTAAATGTTGAAAAATTCATGAAAAATAAATTAGAACTCGAAAGTGTCGAGAATTTTATTAGTCGACCCTCGCATCGTGGCTTATCTGAAATGATTATTTATCTAAGGCTGGGGAATTCACTATATCTCAAATTCGATTCTCCTCAACTTAGATTTCCAGTCAGAACCCAATGATTTATATCTATTTGATGTCACTACTTTTATTCGCGCCTTGCCTTAATCCAGATTCAATGGAACTATTAGTGTACCCAAGCTTATCGGTGAAAAAGTACACTGAGGATTAACTTGCGAAAGATAAATGGTGACATGAAATGTTGAATAGAATAATTGCCCGTGATCCTGATAGTAACCCAAAAAGGAATCACTATGAGCGAGTGGAACTGCAACTCGGAGAGAAATTTACACTTAATGAGTTTACGGAGGGTTGCTTTTACATCGCGCAGAATCATCCAAAATTTAAGACAATGGGTGATTTCCTAATTTCATTCGATCTAAGGATTCCCGTCGTCCTAATCAGCGTTACTGGAAATCTTTCCAGTTGCACAACTGACATTCACCTATAATTCAAGTAGTCAAAAGTAGATTTGGTCAGACGGGATATATGAAAGAGACATTTTACTTCATTTCCACACATTCAAAAATGTCTCTGTAGAATCGCGAGGCTCCCTTGAGTAAAAAGACGTACCGCATCGGGATTTCACAACTTTGGCGAAGATTAGCAATTTAACCAAGAACAAGCGCCATATGAGCGCCATATAGATATATGACGCTCCTTTCATTTTGACGGTGGCAAAAAGCAGATCGTATGTAATCTCTTGGGGGTACATTTGTGATTAGAATGGATCTCGACAAAGTCGATGATTGGTCACCCATTCTGCGATGGGCCAGAAACCTTTCCCCTGGCCTGAACGTGTCAGGAGGTGTTACGTGGGTGAGGTGGTACTTCCAAAAAGAATACTAGCGGAATAAATATGATAATGCGTTTAATGAGAGAGGTAAATGAGAGAGTTGAGTGTGTGGCTCGAATGGTTGACTAGAGCGGTCTGCTCGAGGCATGAGGTGACGTCAACAACGTAGCCTCGCGACGCAGGCAAGACGCTGACGATGAACCCGCGTCGTCATGGCACGGTGGCGGTGCTCGTGGAAGCGCGCACCTTCCACGCGACAGAGGCAATTATTCTTTCGGTCGTCATTGGATTTATCGGCAGTCCACAACTACATAGCGAATCATAGTAAAACGACGAGACTCTTATTGGCTATTTTCGAAACGTGGTATAGACGAATCCACTTTCATAGCGTAGCTGAACGGAATACCCAAACTCAGAACAGCAAGATCTCAAAGAATTGGCGAATTTGCTGATTATTCGCAATCTGAACTTCATTGGAAGACGATTGGGAGGAAGACTTCTTCTTGTGGAACAACTGGGTGCTTACACCACACACACGACGTTTCCGAGCGTGTACCTCGGGGTAGCACATTTTATCCACGATTATATAGGAGTTCACTCAACCTTGCCGTGCACATGTAATCCGCAACACAGCTGGAACCTATCTCGGCTCTTTAAAATCGGCTCATTGAATGAGTGTCTCTTCCATACTGTAATGAGTCGTGAGGAGGTTACATTATTTCGGAGGCTTTAGTCCAAAGTTACTATACTTACAGCAGATGAAAACAATGAATTCCGCAGCAGAGAGTCGATTTTCTAGCTGTCTGGATGATCTCGGACAAACACTATGAAAAAAACATGAACAAACCCAAAATAATCCCATTTTCCAAAATCCTTCCTTTAAAACTTCATTTAAATCTTTATCAAATAAGCTCTTGGAGGGACATGGCCAGGCGGAGATGATTGTTTTTGCGTTCCATATCAAAGAAAGAGATTAACTTCATAAGCTCATGATTGCTCGTCTCTCTTCTAGCGCTATCTCGGGAAGCGTTTCTTCTAGGTTATAAAAAACATCTCCCAGCTGAACGTCGCAGACACCGAGAAATTGATAATCATCTAAAGAACAGTAAACCAAGAGCTCTTGAGATTCCAAAATTTGAAAAAAATCGTGAAGCATTCGTAAGGAGGTTCTGCACCGGAGCTTCTTCTGTGGTTTGGGTTATACTTCTCGTAACTAGATCGGATTACCATATTTGGGAGTGAAATTTAATAATGAAACGAAACGCGAGCTTCTGAGGGCGAGAGAGTCATAAATGATGATTCAATTCTGTCACAAATCCTATTCGTCAGTCGAAGTTGGATGATGGATATCCTTTTAGGCGCGAGGGAATATACTGTTGACAATTGTGCAAGCACAAAATTATTCTTCTTTCGAAGTCGTTTTAACTTTTTCCAAGTCAGAGCATGAAGACTCATCCAGACTGCAATGCGATTTGACCATCGATGATCAGAATTGCAAAATTCTTGACTCGAATTGGGAGTGTAGGGGCTCATCCGAATTCCCATGTCGATTGCTATTTCATCCAGTTCAACAGAATATTAACGAAATGGGCACTTGGAATGATTTCAGGCACTGCAGACGCACAAGGAAAAAGGAAGGGCAGAGGGCCCAACTACTACGGCACATTCGTCGGAAAATTCGAAGCTTTTGCGCACAACATAACCGGAGACGTGTACATTGTGGACGAGTCGACGTTCTTCATAAAGGGATTCAGCTACGACGGCCTGGGTGGCACTGGCATTTTCTGGGTTGGCAAGACAGACGTTCCCGGACCTGACGGCACCCCCGTACCCTATCCGGACCATCGCATCATCGGGTGAGCCCACGACACAAACATAACCACCGTTACAATTTTCCTCAAACAGAAAATCGCGGCCCCGCAAGTGTGATTCAGTTGCCAGAAAGCACCGAACAAGCTTTGAGCTCGTATCGAATCAAGAAAATTCGCCCTGTGGCGTATTCTTCTGCGCATGTATTGCACGTATGCTTTATGGTTTTTGAGCCTATCAATAACTCAATCGCTTGGCTCAATCTGTCAGTAACCATTGTGACAAGTAGTTTCGAGCAACGGTGCCGAATAGCTGGGGTGACTCGAATCGCGCTCGTCGGCGCGTGAACGATGATGTGGGTGAGAGAGCTTTTTGGAGAGCAATTTGAAAATGTAGGGGGAGAGAGGCATATATCCAGAAGGGGCGAGGCAGCGGACGGGGGCGCCCGTTTCCCGTCTCACTCCGCCCCCGACGCGGCCTGCGCTCGCTCGGCGTTATTTATGAGCTTCGAGCGCGGCCCTCCGCGCGATCGGCCACGCGCGCCCGCATAAATTCGGACCGCGCCTCGCGCCAAGTGGCCTTCTCTCTCTCTCTCGCATCTCAATTTCCCGATCGGCGCTGCGAGGGAGCCGCACTGGATCCCGAGCTCGTATACCCGGTTCGGCGATCGAGTTTGTTATACGAGGAAGCGAAGCCGACGGAAGCGCTTCGTAAGCGCACCAAGTGCTCAAGCCAACCACGTACCCGCGGTCGTGCTCCTTTTGACGAGGCGCGCGGCGCGATCGCAGCACAGGTGGTTTCGCGCCCGGATAGTTATGTACTCGCCGAAATCGACGCAATACTCGGATAGCCATAATCTATTTTTTCTCTAAGAGTCTATTCAACGAGTCTCTTTCTTCGTATTTGCAGCGACCCGCCTTCTTTGGAAGAGCACGTCAACAAAGACATCATCCTCAAGCTGCCGCCCAATGTCAAGGTCCGTAACATCAAGAACCTGAGCGTCTGGTGTCGCAGATTTGCTGTGAGTATGCCACAATGATTATACTCTCTGCCACATTCTAGCTCTTTCCGATCCTGGAGAATATGTCAACTTCTTCACTGAACTGACCACCAATTGCAGCAGCAAACCACAGTTCTTGGTACGAAACCAGTCATGAATAGAACCAAACTGCATCTGCAATTCAGTCAATACTCACATTCATCAATGGGTCGTCCACGAAGAAATAGTCAACATGTAAACACTACCGTGCAAAAATTCTCGACAAGTAGGATTTCCATGAGCTTAACTTGGAATTCTCATATCTTGCCTCTCTCTCCCCTTGGAGAAATTTCGTGAAGAACATTTTAAAGTAGGGAAAAATATCTAATTTTTTTTTTTTAGATGAATCCGAACCCTCGCGACAGGTTGAGCTTCTAGTGAAATTTGGAGAAATTTTGAAGAATCGATGTCCTGATACAATGATTTATAATTTTTTAGGAGATTGCGATAGACCAGCTTTGGAAAAAGAATCTCAAAGTTTGGGAAAAATTCTCTGCGTAGCTAGTTTTTGATCATTTTTTCACTCCAAGAGCTCTCAGAATTGGGAAAGTAGCGTTTTTTAATCGATCTTGTGCCAAGAGTTGAAATTCGTGATTTTTAATCTTTTGAGAGCTCTTGAGTTTGTACTTACACAGAGTAAAAGAAAATTATCGAAAAATAATTACGCATAGAATTTTTTCCGAACTTTGAGATATTTTTCTCAGAACTCGATCTATCGCAATGTCTGAGAAAAATTACAAGCGATTGTATCACGACATCCATTCTTCGAAATTTCTCTAAACACCAGAATGCTCAGGCTCTCGAGGGGGGTCGGAAAATTTATCTAGAAACAAGAAAAGTTAGCATTTTTTCTCTGCTCTGAAATGCTCCTTGTGGAATTTCGTCAGATAAAATGGGGAGCAGGAAACGAGAA
The DNA here is from genome assembly GCA_030522705.1 of Eretmocerus eremicus. Classification (NCBI taxonomy): domain Eukaryota; kingdom Metazoa; phylum Arthropoda; class Insecta; order Hymenoptera; family Aphelinidae; genus Eretmocerus; species Eretmocerus eremicus. The sequence continues at coordinate 5,803 of JAPYYZ010000842.1, forward strand.
TGTGAGGTTGGGCTCATGAATATCCTGCCCTTCGAAAACTTTTCCACGCTACTGTACTCCATCCAAAACGACTTACACTGAGAATCGTGAAACCCTGATCGATCTAAATCTCCATGGTAAATTCTGCAATACATGGATCCAAATAACCACTTGGGTACGCAATAACATTGTAACTCGGCAGAATTGCCATCTTGAACCAGGTTGGCGTGACCCAAAAGAACAAATATCAAGAGTAAATTCGGCCACGCGTGTCGCGAGCGGCATCCGGTTCTGCGGTTACCGCGAAAACGTCCATAATATCTCAACAGCCGAACTTGATTATACGCTCGTGAAGATGAGGGAGCCGTGCCAGGGTGCAATTATTGCTACCACGGTGGGCGGTCGGAGGCACTTGAGATGGGCGTAGGTAGCGGGGCCCGCCCTCTCGTTAGCGAGCGCAGCCCCGCGGGCTTTTCGCCACTGCACGGGGCCGGGGGCGAATCGAGCGAGCGTTGGTTGGGGAGGCGCGGGGCAGCCGGGCTCTGGTGGATCGCGCGCGACACCGGCGACGGCCCGATCGCAGCCGAACAGGAAGCCGCTTCCGTATCCATCTGACACGCGCCATTGACCACGAATGGGCGCCGAGCGAGCGATAGGGAGCCGAGCGACGCGCTGCCCTTCTCGCCCTCGCGCCCATCGATAATCAAGTTATATCCCCCGCCCCGCGCCGTCGCGTCGTCCCATCGGCCCGCCGCCTCTACCGCGAGCTCTCTTTCTCCCGCTCGCCTATACAGATGCTCTCGGCACCGTTAGCTCTTCACGACCCTCTGCTGCGCCGGCAAAAATTTACCTCCTCCCCCGCACCTTCCTCCGTAGTTCGTCGCGTGGGTGCCCATACTTTTTCCCCCGATTATGTGTGCTGCGCGTGATTTGCAAAATTCAGCGAGTCCACGTGTTTTCCACCCTCAACGTTATCATCCAATCACATAAATCCACGGCTGAGAGGAACTGACACGCTCACTACATGCCTCTTGTATTTCAGTCTATAAAGGTGAATCGAATTGGATTTTGTTGAAAACTGAGGGTATAGAGTACAAAATCATTAAGAATCATCGTCTTATTCGAAAAAAATGCATTTCTTACGAAACTGACGAGGTTGTTTTCCTATTTTTTTATTAAGTTCCACAGTTAATATAAGTGGCATTCGATCAGTTTTGACCTTAGAATAAATACCTGATATCACATTGATTAATTCAATGAGAATTGACCATTTTGTTCAATAGTTTTGGGAACGGACTACGTTTGCTCTCCAGAATGGGTCATCATACATTCATATATTAAAATGTATATACTCATCTCAAAATCCTCAGAATCATCTCAGAATCATTGCTCAATAATTTTAGCTACTCATGGTTCAATATGTACACAGTGATTTAATCAGTAAAAATTGATTTCGTTCCGATATAGTTACAAGTGTAAGGATTACCAGCATCTCCACTATAACTTGGGCGGAGGCAGTAAAGGCCGCGTTATGCGTGGAAGGTAGCATGGGAGATGGTAATGAACCCTTGCCGAAGAGGCCAGTAGTAGACGAGTAGCTTTGAGGTTGTAATTCTTTCCTGAAAAACAGATTGACGAAAAGTCGTCTAGGCTATGAAGGTGGACGAACTAAGTAATCTTAAATGATGATTGATCAACTTGTTGTCTTGTAATAACGATTGAATAGTCGGATAGAGAGTAGAACACCTCGTTCATCAAAGGAGTTGCCAAAAACTGGTGAATTGCAAAGTCAACGTGTACGTTCGTGCGTACAGTAACGAGTGGGTGCATGCCGGGCGTCTGCATACTCAATTTTCAGCGGATTTTGAGCCATCCGAGTGTCAGTCGCAAATCAGCTTCGACGACGCACAATCCGCAATCACAACTCCTACTTACGTTCGGCTAAATCATCGCCCATCGCACACAAGGCGGATAAGCTCTCGCATCACAAGGGAAGAGGGTATAATGAAGGGCTCGAGTCGTCGGCGTTTTCACTCGACACCACAATACGCACCATCTCGGCGGCGGCTTACGCCTCGCGCGCCAACTGCTCAAAAGCTAAGCCCATCGACTTACATCGCGCCCGCCGCAGCCGAGCGCGTGCAAGCGGATCGCGCCGCGACCATTTGCGCGCGAGCGATTTTTAGAGGAGCTGTCGTGATTTCGACCGTGCGGAAATCGATGCGATGCACCGAGTAAAGAGGAGGCGCGCGCAGAGGCGAAGCCCGAGATTCGCGGGCTGGATCGACGAAAGCGAGACGGCGAAAGTCCCGCGTCGCTCGAGATAATGCTCGACGGCGGCTGTCAGTCAGTGGCCCGCTCACCCCTCGATACTCTCTCTCTCTCTCTCTTTCTCTCTCTCTCTCTCTCTCGCCCTAGGCTCGGCTCTCGTGTATACTGTCGAGGCCGAGTCGTGCCGCTTTTCCGTCTCTATTTGGCCGGCTTTCATTCATGCTCGCGTTCGAGCCGCAGCGATCTCGCCCCCCAAGCCTGTCTACTTTTTCCTCATTAAAGCCGTAATTGCGCCAGCCCGCTCACTCTTTATCTCTCGAGGCAGGCTCCGTCTCCTCGTTCGCACTCCGATCTCGTGTATCAAATGAACTTAATGAAGTGTACGGGGCAGAGCTCGGAGCCGACCGTGAACGACCGAGCTTCCAAATAGGCTGTTTGGTTCGCCTAGTTCACCACGGCGAAGATTCCTCGCGAGCTTCCCACTTTGAGAGCTTGACGGATGCCGTCTTTTTTGAAGCTCTTTGATTCACAAAACGCGCGGGGCGTTCTCAAAAAAGCTCACTCTGAGCCTGCAGCGTTCACGCTAGTACACGATCTTGATACTCTTCGTGTTATTTGAGTGTAAGATAAATTGAATTCCGCGAGATTCTTGCACTCGACAATGCTTCGAGGTCAACGATTTCAGTGACTATTCGCAGAGCTATAAGGCAGATCTAAGCGCGCCGTTTATTTGTCGTGTATTGCGAGCCATTAGAAAGAGTCTGGTAGACAAATTATTCATTTATGCATTAATTTATGCATTGAATCAATAAACAGGCTTTTGACCCTATTTACAAAAGGAGGTTTAGATAACGGCGTTCTGAGGCGGGTGAGCACTAGCACTACAAACGTGACGAGGCACTCACATCAATTAGACTTATCGTCGGTTGGTGCAAACTATTAGCGTGCCCGTGGCAAGGGCGAGGGATTTAAGCATGAAAGACAAAATCATGCGAGGCTGCATCTCTCGTGGGAAGCGTCGCTGGTCGATCTCATCGGATCTCTCATTACAATCTGATAATCCGATCTCGAGATCGAATCGCCGTGCGTATGCTCGCTCTCTGCACGAAGGGGACGAGCGAGCGCAACGCGGCAAGGTCAATGGGGAGCGATTTGACCGCACTCCCGCTCGTCAAAGTCGCGCGCCCTTCAAGCCTTTCGGCCGATACGCTGAAAGCCGCTCGCCCGCGGCGCTCGGTGGCTGCTTTGCTGCGCGCAATGGACTCGCTGGAGTGCGACGAGGGTGGAAATTATCGTGGAAGCGTCGGGCCGTGGCCGAGAGAGCGAGACGTCGGAGATTATCGGCTCACTGCCCGCGCGTCAAACTTCCGCTTTCGCAACGGCCCGCATTGTCTTGCGCGCAAAGGCCGAGCAGTTGCTCTTACAGCGTATAACCATCCCCCGAGTGCTTTGTTCGAGGGAAATACAATCCTGGCCGCGCAGCGTCCGCCTTGTCGAGTTTTGCTATCGGTCACCTGCGACGCTCGATTTATTTCAACCAAAATAATCGCCCCTCCCAAATTTGGCAATCTCCGTGAGTACTCTTATTGCTTGCTGGGACGACGATAGAGCGCGGGTCCAGAGAGGGAGAGCAAAGCCGCGATCGCAAACGATCAACGCAACGCCGAGCTCACTCAAGCGGATTACCCCGCGCGCTCGTTTTTTCCCCGGCGTATACATCCAGCTCGATATCGCGATTGTGCCGTGCCCCTCGCTTCCTCTCGTTCTCTCGATCCGCTCCTCGTCTTCTCGGGCTGGCTCGAGTTTGGCGCGTGTCCGCAGGGCTGCGGGGAGAGCATCCCCCGTTACGTCCGATCGTTCGGCCTGCCCAGCCATCCAGCCAGAAGAAAGAGGGCCGAGAGCCCGATTGAAGCGCCGTTATCGGCAAAGATCGCTCCAAACAGCCTACCCGCCGGCTTTTCTCCTGATCTACTTGCCGCCACCACCCCTTAATCGAGTCCAGGGGGAGCCCTTTTCCAGCTTTTAAAGAGCGATACTGATATAGCGCGCGCGCCCCACTCTCTCTCTCTCTCTCTCTCTCTCTCTCTCTCTCTCTCTCCGCATTAAATTTGTTGTGAACGGAGCTCCTCGATAGAGCCTGTAATTCGACTGTTGGAGTACACCAACTCGGCCAAGTAACAAGTATAGATAAGGTCAATTACGTTTGGCCTGAGCACTCACAGTTTCCATGAATCAACGAAAAGATGTCCGTGATCCTCCGGCGATGTAGGTTTTTCACTCACCGAATCCTTACTACTTTTCGAGCTTTACTGAACTTTGAAGTTTAGAAACTCATTGATAGAACGAATTTCAAACTTGAGATACCCAAGATTCGCGATATCTCCAGTTCGACTATACATTGCGTCGATAGATTCGTGAGAAGAAGTCGACTCCTCGCATACTTGTAGAAGCGACAACTCCCCTTCTCGGAGATCACGTTTAATTGAAATTCTTTCACACGTTTCTCGTCGAGTAATTGAAGCCTGAACAATCTCATTCCGTCTGACGCGCTTCTCACTCCTAAACACGAATCAAAGAATTACAGAAAAAAGAAGTCTTCAAATGGTCAAGGAGAAGGGTTGGTCTTTTGAGTGAATGTTCTCTCCAAAAACTCGAAAAGTCGACTCTCATGAGGCCGCAGTCAAAAATTCTGAGAAAGTGGTGCCTTGATTCATTTTCACAAGAATTGTGTAATCAACATACTTGATTAACAATTTATAATAAATCGAAACTAAACTTGCAGCAAGCTCAACATGCGTAACTGGTTCTGAGTAAATATTCAAGACCGTGTTTGTAGATTTAAACGATTGGCACTAACAGTTTCGCCAACATCAAACGTCTACAAGTTTACTTCAAATATAGGGGAGAGAAGGGCAATATTGGACTTTTCCGAGTTCCAGGCCCAGGCATGCCGCGATCACTAGGCTTACTCGAACTGACCGATGTTGAAGTGTAACTCGTGAATAGACTAGAATATACTTTCAAGATTTTACACCTTAGGTTCAACGAACAAGGTCGATCTTGGACATGGTTGATTAAACAATCTAAGAATCATGCTTCCTATGGGGAGAATTCTATCGCTTTATTCGAAAGTTAGTTTGAAAAGCGTTGGACAAGTTTGAGATTCGCAGAGCTATATTGTTTCCTTGAATCCTGAGTGTATTTCTGCAACTTTGAAAAATCACAAAAATCCTTTGGAAAATCGATTCTAATGAAGTCGAAAATCTTTCAGAACAGACGCGCAATTCGTAAAAGGTATTGCGGTAATTTATGCATCCATCCATCGCTGGATGCTCATGATTTCTTGCAAAAAAGTAATAACCAGTTTCCGATATCGCCCCACTCTTCTTTGTACCTATTAGTTTGGCAATGGCTTGATGTCCAAGAAATGATATTCACAAAGATTGAAGAATTATAATCCTACATCACGACATATTGAATCTTTAATGGAGATACATCATTACATTCTAAGCACAGTAAATGCTCATCTACAACTCTAGCCAGCTAATCTGTGAAGCTTTAGGGCCTTTGTCACAACTCACACAATATAAGGCCATAAGCATGAGCTCAATTCCAGTCCTTTCCCAATCAAATACGCCGTTTACTCAAAGTCAATCAGGTTCTGTGAAACCTTATTTCAAATTATTACCATGGTACTTCTCTCGTACATTCTCAATTTCATAACATACCTAGCAATTCTCTAATTTAGGTATTAAAAATATATTTCATCTCTACATAAACATGTAAGATGCACTCTTACTCTATGTGAATTATTTTCTTCTTCCTTATATTTTCCACAATGTCTTGCCACTACATAACCGCTGCATGTAATTTTAATCTATGTAAATTATCTCAAATTTACAAGAGGCTACCATTGGTCCTTCTGTACATCTTTTTCTACTATACAAACAAGCAAGGCATATAAAGTGTGCAGTACGCACTTCACATGCTCGAATTTGTCGGAATCCCCCCCCCCCTTTGAAGCTCTTTTGCTCCTATTTGTGGCTTGACCGTAATTCGAATTTTCTAATGACTAGACTCTACGGGGAAAAATGTGATCTCGCTGAGATATGAGATTTATTTTGCACGTTTACATGTCGAAGAAAAATTTACCTACTGGTCAGCAGAAAGTTACACCCCTAATACGGGGAAATTTCAAGTTTACGCGGCAAAATCTACCATATTTACACAAGCTATTTACTCAAATGAGAAGTGATGAGCGAACTCTCGGAGCTGGGAACGGGTTTTGAGAGTGGATGCTACATACTGGCTACTCGTGTAAGCTCGACATTGAAACGGCTCAGCCTTTGATTCGGGGGAAAAAAACTAAGGCAATATCTCATTGTGAGCATTTGAAGCCATCTACGGAAAAATCTGAGTTAGGGACTCGTGTGTATGAAATCAATGTTCCTCATCAACTGTGTGTAACCTTTTCGGAAAACTATAAACACTTCCAGAATCCCAAAACCGGTAAGAAAAAATTCACATAGATTATGTTCTAGCTCGTCCTAAACGACAGAAAAATCTGTTCAACTCATTAGAAGACAACACGCTGGAGCTGGAAGAGTTTGTGAAATGATACATTAATGAACTAGTCCTCGAGTCGATACATTTTCTTTTGCAGATCAGATGAAATGAATGTCCTCATAGATGTAAATTATTTCGATATTTTGATTTTCTGGGAATGAGGCAACCGAAAAACTGATCCTTAAAAAAAGAATAATGATCAAAAGAGATCAATGCCCTGACCGGTTTTCAATCTCTAAGAGACAAATTACGTCTGCTATTGAAGTAGCAAGTTTTGAGGCTGTTTTTGACGTTTGAAGCTTAGAGATTAGATCGGAATTTCCAAATGTGTTTGGATTCTTCCTCGTCTATCGAGAATTCTGTGAAATTGGCCAAGCACCCCCCCCCCTCTTCCTTACTTTACGGAAGTGTTTTGATCAAGAAAATTGACAGAATCTGAGACCGTACAAGGCTAAGGTCATTCTTTGATTGATTTATCAATCAAAGGTGCTAATTACAATTATCATAGCATGGTTTCACATGTGGATTGGTATCCGTTTAAGAAAATGACTCTATCTCTCAAAGTGGTGTGAGCTGTCAAAAATTTCATAAGTCTATGCGTGAAGAAAAAACTGATCGAATTTTTGGGATGTTTCAAATCCATCCCTTTTTTGATGTTTCAAATCCATTGGTTGATGTCAATTTTCGATTCAATCATGATAATTTTTGCCATTCGATAAAATGCCCAAACTCGATGCGTAATACAACTCCAAATAGCATCGAGTATGGACCAATCGATTTCCTTTAATTATCAACGTTCTAATGTCAGATTACCCTCTATCATCTAAATTTTGAAATTTGTGATGATCAAAATTAGATCATTATCTTATCCTATTTTGTTATAAGCAATGCAACGAGTGAAATGACTCAATCACAAGATTCCTTTACGTGCGTACATCTTGAATACCACGCGACGGACAATTCAGGAAGGTTTGAAGGAATTTGAATGCATAGTATTGCAAGCGTCAGAGATGTGGGTAGCTTAATTCAGACGATCTGTACGTATAGCTATGAGGATCACAGCAATTGGCAAATTCGATTCTCGCGATTATAAAGGTTGCCAAGGATGCATGTTGATGAGTGAATCTCGATTAGCCCCCACATGCTCGCGGCAGGTGTTATTCTTGCGCAGACGCGATTGCTGGACAGAAATTTCCTTGCCGCGATACTCACCGATACTACACATCGAATGAAAAAAGGACAAAGGATTCTCGTAAATTCTAGCTGAGACTCATTTATTGTCACGAGTTTCACACATTTCAAAGCGACCACAACAGAGAACGGCCCGCAAAATTCTCCAAGAGATTCATAAAGGCCTGGCAAACGCAGGCAGCTCTAGTTCTTTACTGTCACTCATATACAGTGAAACCTAAAGGGTTCGCGAATGGTATACGAGATTCGTTCAAGAAAATAATTTTGGAGTGAAAACGAGGCAAAAGGGTGCCGCAGGATGAGATAGCAGGAGAAAATAATTGAGAAGAGGAGCAGGAGGAGCAGAACATTAATTTAACAATGCGATCTCGCAACGTCGGCGAAATAGCGAATGCGGAGTCGCGATAGGGTCTGGAAGAAGCGCAATTACACCGCTCGCTAACAGCGCGGCAAGGACGACGGGCGCAGATACGCCCGCGACGAGAGCACGCGCAAGACGAGCATAAGTAGCCGGGAGTCGTGCTGCTAGCGAGGAACGCGACAACGACACGCGACCACCGCGATAATTTCAAGCAAGATTGAGCGCCTTCTGTTAGCTATACAGCGGAGGACGAGGTCAGCCCCGAGTTCCAGAGCGAAGCGAATGGATGCCGCACAACGAATAATGCTACGATCCAAATTAAGGGCGAGTTAATGCGTAATTGCGAGCGTTGTCCTGCTCCGGGTTGCGGATGGGCGAGGATCTTGCCTGGCTTTGACGTCTAGTGGATGGCGCGGCTCCGCTCGAGCTTTGCGAGCGAGACTCGTTGTCAGCCGGCGGCGGTCCCACGACTCTGCTCGGGTTCACTCTTGGCGCGCCAGGCCGTCAACTATTGTCACAGCGATGCGCAAAGCACCGAATGGCTGTGGCCCGTACTTGGGTATTTTTGGCGAAAAAGGTTTCTCTGGCACTCCCGCGCCGCAAAACAAGGTACGCGCTCTCACATCTTGCACCCTGGCTTCAACTGAAGGGGTTCGATCTACAGTTTATCATCCACTCCAAGGGAAAATGGGAGAGTTCAGTTTTGATGGATCATCGGCAGAATTAAATTGCAACAGACTCTTATGAAGTTCTCTGAAGTTGGCGGGATTTTTTAAGCATACGTTTGGCCTACCGTTGCGGGGGTCACTCGCCTCCGGAATGTGAACATTCAAAAAAAGACCTGATGATTAAGGACTGCTTGCATCGCTCGAATCCTTTCTCGCGTATATCTAAGTGCAGCGGCGAGCGTTGCAGTGCATAAATATGCCATACATGATAGAAGTCCATTCCTGAGTGAGCAAATATGCAGTCACCTCGATGGTTTAATTTAATGGTTGAAATACCGGACTGCGGTGACTCGGAGAATGCAATGTTCGAATACCGCCCAGGGAAGAATTTCTCCATCCCTGCATCGCTTTCCAAAAAATCCTTCGGTGTAGAGGCCTCTGAAAAGAGTGACACCTCGGAAATCGCAGTTGTTTGAAAATCGGTGCATCGGCTCAGTCCGCTCGTGAGGTCCATGGTTCGAAAGGTTCATGTATTTCTTGTTCTATACCATAACGCCTGGGATTTCCAGATGAAAATGTTTCTGCAAGAATTGCTTGTAATAGCTTTTTGTAGTTTCTGTGCAGTCAAGCGCTACAACAAATCCCTTCGGGATAGGAATCCGTTCATCCATAAGTGCTAGAGGCAAACTACATGGACCAGTGAGAGACAACTTATTAGAAAAATCATGTGTAAAAACGATTTGAAAAGAAACAATGTTATGATCTCGACGTCGCAAGTTCCAGTAAATGTAAAGGATCGACCATGTTTCGAGAAAAAGGTTTTCCCATCATTATGCAATGCAGCAGCTACTGATGTAGGATCTGAGAAAGTAGTCGATGACAGCTAACAGAGGTGAAATCGAGATTCTATCAGCAATGGTCCCAGCACGAATAAAAGTGGAACAGACCATGCGGTCGCGGAGTAGCGGCAGCAATGAGATCGTGGCCCGAGGAAATGTGGCAACGCGCGGTGCCCGTCGGTCCAGTCCACTCTCGCGCTCAGGTCGATACGTGGAGCAGTCCCAACTGCAGCAGTGGCTGTCCACTGCTCTGACATTGAACGGGGACAGATTGCGGAGTCGCGATCCGGCCCGAGAACAGCTAGGAACAAGGTAGACGCAGAGTCGCTGGGACTCACATGGGGGTCGTCGGGGTCCCGAAGGCCCCCGCCGACGAAGACGCTGCGACGCGGAACCGCGAGCGCGAGCTGCACTCGGCGCTCGCTCCGTCCAGTCGTCGTGGCGCAGGCGCGCTCGCGGTCGATGCTGCAGCTCGCGCGGCCCCGCGCCTCGCTCCCGGGGCTCTGCGCTCGTGCGCCCCAGTCTACGGCCAACGAGCCACCCCCCCCCTCGCCCAACGGCCCCTCTCACCTCGCGGCTCGCCAGAATTCTGCTGCGTAAGACGCGAGTCGGCTGAAATTGTGACCGGCGTATATTCACTTTGGCAATGATTCGAATATTTATTTCGTTGTCAAGGACGCGTGGTCTTTTCGCGGCTGATGATTCAGATGAATCGATGAACCCATCTAGAATTCGAAATCTCATTCGAGACTGCGAGTCATTGGGCTTGCGAGCCAAACGAAATCTGGGAAGAAAGAGAGAGAGGGAGAGAGAGAGAGAGATGAGTGAAAGGTGTTAAGAAGTGAAAAATTTGAGTGGAAACAGCTAGTCGAAGCGTGCAGTCGCAGCCAACTCGGAAGGGAACGAAAAGCCACAAGGTACACAAGCGAGATCTCGCAGACTTCCACATTCGTATCGGAGATCGATTTCAACGAGTGGCGCGCGCTGATCTGCAAACGCGCCATCGAGCACTCTCGCGTCTGACCAAAGCCTGACCTCTACTACTCGGCGCGCAGCCTCCTCGTAGCACCGACGCGTTCCGCGTGTACTCTACCTGCAGTTCACTAAAGCCCAGCATAAATTCAGGGAAGACTCCTGCTCTGGCAATAACTGCCTCGTTGTTTCTACCTAAACCATTCTGAAATACGTAGACCAGTCGAAAAATGTAAGCCGTCGCATCTCGCGTTTCTCTCGCTGCACAATTTCTGGCATCCATCTTCCGCCTCTTCTTAGGAACAACGATAACCCAACAGACGTCAAAAATCCCGGCGTACGGGGGCATTGAATAGGTGAGAGCTGTTTGGAATTCCGTAAATCCGCGCCGAGGCACAGCCCGTCTCGCAATTCAAAACTGCTGCGCGTCCTACGTGCACTGGATGCGATCCCGAGCAGTCGTGGGAGCGCCGCTCGATATAGGAATCCGATACGACAGCGACGCGAGCGATGCATTCCAAAGCGAGTCCGTAGGTACATTTCCGCGCGGCTCTTTCCAGGCCTCTGCTCCACGGCAAGTACGATACCCTCGACAATTGCACACGTCATGATTTTCTCCACGGTAAAGCAGTGCAGTCATATTTTTTCGTATTTTGGCAAAGAGATAGACCGCAATCGTGTTGAAGATACTACAATCTTGGAAAATATTGGGTTGAAAAATTGCCGTCTGTACGGTAATCTAAATTACTCTAACGTACATAGTAATTTAAGGCAACGACAAAATAAATTGTTGAAGTTACTAACGGCGTATGATTGACTGCACGAGACGTTTTTGAAACTCGTAGTATAGAGGACCATTTGACAAAATTTCATCTTTTGACGACGATGAAGTTTGTATGAACTGCTCACCGAATGCAACCATCGAACAGGAAAATGAGACTCGCAAACAAGCAGAGAAATCGAGCTGATGGGTTACTAGTTATGATGACGTCGCATGTAGACGAATTTATTTTTTAGATCTCACATTTTTTATGACTACCTCGTTTTGAACTTGCCTTAC
>JAPYYZ010000843.1:0-17707 GCA_030522705.1 Eretmocerus eremicus
GATCATCCGATCGGGTTTGTTCATATTTAAACAACCGTGGGTACCGTCTCTCGCACTTCATTTCTCCGAAATCGTGAATCAGTAAGTTGCCGATCCTTGCCACTTATGAACTCATTCTGTGCTCAAGTTCGGTGTCCAGGTGGTATATAATTATTCCAACTCTTCAAAAACCAATATCGGAAGAGATGCTTCAACTCTGATCCGACTTTACCTCTGCACTTTGAATCAGTAAGCGGGCTTCACGTTTAGTTTTGAATGAGCTTTTGCAAGCATGAGCTTTCTTTATAAACGGTTGAATATCTGAGATCGGGAGATGAGTCCGGTATGCGCCTTGTAATTGGCCCAAGCCGGTTCGTAGAACACGCAGCTCCTCGGTGACGTTCATCGCGGTATTGTGCATTCTCAAGGAGCTTCGTTATTAAACCTTTATCTGAAATTCACATCTGTCGCCTCGGATCACCCTGCATTGAGCATCGAGCCCGCTGTCCATATCCGTCTCGTCCTCATTACATCCGAACTCGAATAATTCATCGACCTTGATACCTCGTTCGCACCCCTCTTCATCATACTAGAGATACATCACGTTAGCTTCCGCGAACCGGACCTCAATATTCTAACGGTATGTTCGAACTTACTCATCACGGAGACGATTTCTCATACCTAAGTGTCAGAAGACAGCTTCGAACGAGTGAGCAAGAACGCGCGCGCGCGCGCAAAGAGACACAGGAACGAGCCTCGAGCGAGAGGCTTACATGTGTCAAAGTGACGAGCATCACCGGGTAATTCCGAGCTTGCAAGCTCGCGCACACGCGACGCGGAGCAGAGCCTCGGCGCCGAGTGTCATCGTGGAAAAAAGCGAGAGAGCCCTTGCGCGCCGTGCACAAAGGGGGTCCAAAAGTGACGACGAGACGCTGCGCCCAAGTGCGCCTCTCGTCTCTCGGGTGCCCCACTCGTGCTCAGAGCAGCTTCACGCACCGTAAAGAGGGAGGCGAGCCCCCCGCGACGCGTAATAGTCCGCGCGGGGATCGAGAGGGCCGTCAGCGCAAAGAGTGCGCGAGCACGCGGGAATACGCTATTAGTCGCAGTCTGCGAGCTCGAAATTCCCTCTGTTCTTCCGCCGCGCTCTTTGACACTCATTTTTGAGCGCGCCGCGTGGCGGGTGGGTAGAGACGCAGAAGAGGGTTTCGATGCAACGGAGCCTGCCGATAAGGAGAGATTTGTTGGCGGGTTGATCAAGCGGTGGAGACACTAGACGATGCGCGTGTGGGGTCCGCCACCAGGGGTTGCACCGTAAACGCCTCCCACAAGCGACGGTGAATGACCACGATTCGTATGTATAGGAGTTCCACTCCTCCTTCCCCTAAGGCGTCCAGGGCACCGTCTGCATCTCGAGCCCTGCTGATGAGTCCTAGTTCTCACTAGTCGCAGACGGGGAACGAAATGCAAGTTAGATCTTTCAGCTCTTAAACAGCCGAGCCACTTCTTTCTAGTGTGGGACATTAGTGAGCTTTCCCCACAGCGCGCAAGCTCTCACGATTGAGAGACTGCACGCAGCTCTTTATAAAGCTATGTAAAACAGCGACGGAATTTTAGAACGCAAGAGCTTGCGGAGCAGAGGGGAATTTGAAGCGAGACACTGGGTGGTCGAAAATTACAGTTACTCTCGATCGTGATTGAAAAAGCTGCAAACGTCTCACCGAGAGGTCTATAGCATCGCCTTGATGCATTCTTGCTGAGTAGCTTGTTCGCGACCCACGTGCACGAGATCTTTTTGGAATAGACCGGGTGCCACGTGACGATTGAGATCACAGATTTATGCAAATTGAAACCCAGTTAGATCGATCATTGTGAACCGGAAGAACACGAAAGTGGCAACGGGAGTAAATTTGAGTGGGGCCAGCGAGGGAGCAAATTGCCCAAACACATCGACAATGCTAATGTTCTTAACGAATGTTATACACAATAGACGCTCGATCTCTTGTTAAATTGGATGAAAATAGATTGGTCGGAGGGAATCGCCATACTTCTACAGTTACCTGGATAACCCGCCATACTCGATCAAACATGTCATTTTTGAAGTTTTCCAAAACTCAATTTCTACAGCCGGGGAGTACATACTCTAGCAGTTTTCATTCCGATCTTCGCTAATATCAACATGCCACACACTTCCGGCGATTGGAAGTATGATTCTTGCGTAAAGATGCTGGAGAAAATCCGAGGCTCATTATCACACCAGTGAGCTAAGACAGCGTGAAGAGCGGTAGCTACTACAACTTGATCTGGGCCGGCCCGGATTTTTTCCAGCATGTTCGCGCGAGTATGGCAGCTATTCAGAATCGCAGGAAGAGTATGATATGTTGATATTTGTAGAAAGCAGAATGAGGACTGCCGGAGTATCAGACTCCCAGAATAACAAGTAGAGGGTCAACCTTGCGGATCACGGATTAGGCCGAAACTCTGGGAATCACCCTGTTTCGGTGAGAAATGAAGATATCCCAAATGATCTAGTTCCATAGGCCCTCTACTTTGAGATACAACTACAGATATCAGCCAAAGGTCTTCTCCTTTATTTGGCAACGTTTCGGCGATTTTTTTGTCGCTCTTATCAAGCTTTGTAACGTATGTACAAAGAATAAACTGGCTTGATAAGGGCGACAAAAAATCGCCAAAACGTTGCCAAATAAATGGGAAGACCTTTGACTAATCAAATCGATCGAATATCCATTACAATACAACGTTAACATGAGTGAAGAAACTGAATCAATTATACATATCAGCATTATGAGTACACCTTTATATATGAATTCATAACACGGGCCTATATGGGCAACGCTAATGTCCATAGTTGTATCTCGCTACAGAGGGCCTATTGGTCTAAACCCTCTAAGATATCCTCATTTCTCACCAAAACAAGACGATTCCCAAAGTTTTGGCAAAATCCGTGATCTCCAAGGTTGACCCTTTACTTGTAAGTGAGTTTTTGGGGATTTTTCAAGAATCTCATGTTGAATCGAATATGGGAGGGTATTCGGATCACTGTAGAAGCATGGCTATTATTTCCGTCCAACCTATTTTCGTCCATATTAACAGAATATCAAGCGTTTATGGTATATAACGTAAGTTAAGAACATTGACATTTTCCACATGTTTGGGCAATTTGGTCCCTTGTCGGCCCCACTCAAACTCACTGCCGTTCCAATGTTCGTGTTTCTCCGGTCCATATTGACCATCTGGACTAGGAATCGTCCTGAGCAAAATAAAACATGCTAACCGTCGCGGGACTTTGGGCCTAAAAGCTCTTCCGATCACCGAAGTTAATCGACGTTGGGAGCGGTTGGCATTTGGATAGGTGACCGCCTATCTGTGTCTATCGAGTCTGGCTTGCTGACTTTGTTTGATCGCTATGGGTTGAGGCTCGCGGCTTTGCAATGCAAGCAGAAGGTGTGAAGTGATACTAATTAGGAATTTTACGACCGGAGTAAAAATGCTCATGGCGACCGGGATAGAATGCCGATTTTGTAACAAGATAAAAGCACCGAGTTCTCCGGAGCGGGTTTTCTTCTCTCACAAGGAATTTTTCCCTTGCCTCAGGGGCCAATTAATCCCGGACGAATGCGGAGAGTTACACTCACAGCACACTGACATAAATTCCGCGAGTTTTCCTCTGATGAATTCTCTCGACTCTGCGACTAAACGATGCTGGGTCGAAGCAGAGGTGCCGGTCGCACCGGTTCTACAGGAGCACAGGCATACGGTCTCACTCTATGAGTAGACCTCGGTTTCGTGGAAACAAAGGTACAGTTCGATATCTAGAACGAAATTTGCGTGCATGACTTGAAGGAAGACGAAAAATATGCTTAAACCATCCTGCAGAAGTGACTACATGGAATATCGAAGAATCAGTAGTACAAGACGAATTTGGTCAGACTATGTGATTTGCGCCAAGCTTGCAGAAAGCGAAATCCAGTATTTAAAAAGAAACTCAGATTTATTGCCAGGGCCCGTTTGTATACGATATACGAGATTCAAATGATTCATATTTCTTACAAACTCATCATTCCAATGTTGGAGTCGAACTTGACCAATGAAAACATGGAAGCTCTTTTATTCCAGCTTTCTCGGATCTCATTGGTAATTATTCTCAGTTTGATATTCGGAAATTCTCATATTTGACCTTTTCATAGGGATTCCCAATTCGAAACATCACGACACAGTCCTCATTCTTTCTGGTAAATTTTTGCCTTAATGATGGACGAGTACCGTTATGATCTTTTTTGTAAATTTTTAGATTTCCAACAAAAGAGTACCGATGATGCTTTTCCAAATGATGGATATTTTCCATATTACGAGGAAATTTTGAATAACTCAATTCCTCTTGATCAATAACTTACTGTAGACGCAATTTAGAGAAAATTTTTATGGGACCTCTTTTGTATACAAAGAGGTCTCATTCAAGATTCAGTTTTGAGAGATCTATATATAGATCTTCCAAAACTGAACAAAAAAGTATTGAAGACATTTTCCGAAAGATCAATATTCTTTCAGCTACGAGAGAATTTCGAATGGCGATAAGAAATTTCGATTAAAAGAATGGAATTAGTCCAACAGAATTGAAGATATTGATTTGAAAGTTTTTTTGGGAGTACTTAACGTGATTTAAACAAGATAGCGTTTCCATTCAGCGATCTAATAAGTTGCGAGATAAGAAATAAAAGTTATCGAAAAAATTATCTCCCAAAAAAAGGGCTGGAAGACGGTTTTTGCATGGAGAGAATGTATGTAAAGAAAATTGTTCAGCCCGGTAAGACTTTTTCTTGATGAGGTTGAAATTCTGCAGGTATCCATCCTTAATCTCATCACTCTGAACAGCGCTAACACGCATTATATTTCTTGCGTCCATCTTGTTATTTTCCACCATAATCGCGCGAGATGAAATTGTTTTCTTAAGTTTCAAGATAGTCAGATGTTTCCGGCTCGAAGGAGCAAGAACGGCTGGTTGAACTTGATTACCGCTCCAGGACCAAGACCAAAATTGTTCTCCCTGGCAATAGCAGATTGCGCCCAGAGTAATTGGCTCACCGATCCTCCGTCAGCAAAAATTCTCTCAAAGTGATTTACCGGTTACCCGGGATTTGTAGCTCGAAAGATATCCTCTTTTCTCATTGGGACCTCGACTCCTGGCGATCGCTTTGTAGAAGAAAGAGCACATTTGAATTTTCATGGTTTAAGGTCCGACTGACCTTCATCAGCACAACGAACACATTAGATATGTGCGGCGTAGAGCTGCGCGACATCTACAGTCATACTTTACGAAAGCGACCACGACCAAATGGTCATAGCCGAATAGTCATAGACATACTTTATTCAAGCGACCAAGACCCAGTCACATAACTATTGTCACTAGAGCGCTTGTCTCACTGCAACATCATGTAACAGATCATTCCCAAGGATCTCACAGATTGAGAATCACTGTGCGATTAGTTCATTTTTACACTATCCATTCGACGCGTAGCCGCCGCGAGTATCGCGAAACAAAAAGATACAGAATCAGCTGTCTGATAGACACAGATATAACGGCTGCGAATCTCGAATATCGAAGATGTTCATCAATAAGGGAGGATTTTTGACTCCCGCTAAGAAAGTTTCATTGCCTTTTGGAGTTCCTCTGTGTGGAAAAAGGTCGATCGAGCAACTGAACGGGAGAGGGTCATGGTGAATCAGAGCCGTCAGATCGCGGATCAACTCACGCAATCGAATGAACCTCGAAACCCACTCTCAGCATCGTAGAATCTGCGGATGGCTCCATTCCGTGCAGTTATTTTCGCGAAATCGTTTACCCCGCGCAAACATCTATAACCGGCTTTATAGCTCGGCTCTCATGAGTGCATGGGATTTTCCGCGGACGCACTCAACTCTATCTCCTTTCCGCCGGCTCTCGATACATCGGCGGCTGAGCGAGCGTCGGACGCGACGGGGTAAATGGCACGCGGAGAGAGGGGCCACCACTCGCTCGGGACGATCGCGTAGCTCGGGCAAGACTCGTCGGATTCAATTTCCTCTTTTTCCCCGTGGCTCCAGCTGCAGAGCGTGACCCCGGTATCCGCCGATCATTTCGCTCCTTCGTATAGCCAAAGAGAGAGCGAAAGAGAGTTCGATTTGCAATGACAGGCGCAGTTGCACAGGATCCCGTCGCTCTCCTTTTTTCCCGCAATCGGCGCGCGAGGTAGAGAACGAGCGAGCTTGCGGAGTTGCTCATCAGCGGCTTTTTTCACGATCGAGACTAATTGAGGAGAGCGACTCTGCCCGCCTCGCTCGCATCGGGCCTGCCTTTGGTATTATACCTGCGACGGCGACGACCTTCTCGTAATTGAGTGAGCGGCGAGCATGAATGGAGATGGAGGATTCTCCAGGCTTCACCACCACCCCGGTGTGTTTCAAATGGCCTCAAATGATTTGGGAAGCTCCCTCTGCCAACGTACTGGGATGATTTCGAATCGTTTGAACAGCATTCTTTCACAAGAACCAGAATCTTTATACTGTTAGTTTCCAAAAATCTCAGTACTTTCTTCTTTTTTCATAATTATTGTATCCAAGAGAAAAAGTGATTTTTCACTAGATTGTTGAGGAAGTCAATTGGGGCTATTTTGTCACAGTGGGTGCTACTTTGTCACATTCATAGAATAGTACATTGTGTAACGAGTGAGGAATAGTTGCCGATTGCGCACGAGAGCGCCATGCGAAGCCCGAGTGCCCAATCGGCAACTTGATCTCACGCGTTGCACACTATACTTTTTATCACGCGGGCTCGGAATGTGCCCAATACCACCATAGCGTAGGCATGCGGAAAGTTGCATATTGCGAATCATTACGCGATTGGAGTGGTATTTTTTCACGAATTTTCAACTTACTTTAGGAAGCGAATCTCAAGAATGCGCATCCATTGATTTTGACGCGTATTTTTTTATGCTTGTTGTATCAAAATATGTATAAGGAACAAAGTGATTTGGGTCGATTCAAAACGAGATCGGCGTCTGCTGGCTGGATGTAAGTGCACTTTTCGCCATTGCGCGTGCGGTAATTCTCGTTGAGTGGAGGCGGTGTCAAACTTTTTTGACACAATCATACTCAATGTTGCTTAGCTCTTCCAATCTTCTGCCTCAAGACCACCAGATTTCGTTCTCCGAACTAGAGAGTTCCGTTTTAGGCCGGTTTTATAGGCAAATTGCGAAGCCTATACTCAGCCATCGGGGCCAGACCCAATTCGCCCCCTTCCCTTACAATATACTCATCGCAAATACAAGCATACTAGCTGTGCTTTTGAATTGTCACTGCTACGTTGGTTCATTATGGAACGAGCGATTTGGGCTGCCAAACAACTCAAAATGCGCTCGCCGCAGCACGGTGCTCAAGGTGCATGATTCATTGCTCTCGCAACTCCTCACCGTGAACTTCTCCAATATCGAGAACAAATTTTGAACTCAAACAATCTGTTTCATTCGTTGCGTACCTATTGGATATCTTGTTGAGAAACCTCCAGAAACCATTTCCAGAACTACGGGTTTTGACTTTGAATTTATTTCACGATCAGAAAAAAGGAAACTACTGATCTACGCGAGACAATAGGGGTAAGTTGGGTAAGTCCTCTCGCGAACCCTTAGAATATTACTTTTTTGTAGATCTGAGATAATTTGGGCTCGCTGTGTTCAAACTAAACAAATCCTAACTCATTTCGTAGCTCTTGAAATGTGTTGTGAAATGAGTTCAGGTACATGCGGAAAAATTGAAGTGGAGCAGAATTATGAGTGGAACGGCTCAACGCGAAGGCAAGTCGAGTTTTTTATTATTCAATATTCTGATTCGGGTCGGAAAATATCACTCGGTATGCGAAAACCAGCTCTTGCGCCTTTGTATCAAAATGTGCTATTCCAGCTGCAAAGATTAAGAAAAAAATCGGGAAGACTGTTTTTTTTTTTCTAATACTCATCTGTGGAAATTTTAAATCCAAGAATAATTCTGAAAAGATGATCTGAAACCGTTTGAAGCACACTGTGCTCGCATCAATACTCCACTCAGCTCTTGAATCGAAGTGCCTTGACTCCATTACCAGTCCACACAGTTGCCCAGCTGCATCTCTTTCGCTTCGTTTTCCATCTGCATCGGCTGTCGCCTCGAGATTGCCGAGAACTCTTTTCATCTGGGCGAGCTTTTCGCCGCAAGCTCCGCACTCTCTTTCGCTTCTCTGGGCTCGCAGGAGACAACAACAAGCCGGACACGAGGCCCGAACCGCGCGGAACAGCCACTCGCGCGTCTTCTTTTTTTTTTCATTCTCTCCTCTGTCGACCGAGAAAATGCCATTTGGGGCTTTCAAGTCGATCGATAGCCGATGCGCTTGCGAAAGCGTGCTTGCATGCGGCAAGATTCTCGGATTCGCTGTAAGGTTGGTTTTACGAGAGAACTCTCACCGTTTCCGTGGCTGTGTGCGTCTGATTGGTTTCGAGTACGACAAACCGTGTGGCACTTCCCTTTTAAATCTTGCTCGTCTACGCAGTACGCACGTTGCTCATTCCCACAAAGCTCAAAGTACTGATGGTTGCTAGTGACTTACGTTTGTATTTCCAAGATTATACACGACGTGAGCCTTAGATGACTAAGATTTCTTTCAGTATAATAGATCTCTATCGAAACCAGTATATGATTTTCTGTTGAGAAGATGAATTTTGTACCTTGTTTCACGAGAGCTTTCGACTCACATTATTGGGACAATTCCAACTGCGCGCTCGAGTTTTACGTCTTCATAGTTATGGCGGGGCCGATTCAATGTGACGTTTCCATGACGCTCTATACATTTTGTGGTGTATATATGTACGACCCCACGTAACCCTGTACTCTGGACATTTCCCATCTTATGAAGCAGCGCATAACATGATTCTTTGGTTGGTTTTTTTTATTAAGGCATTCTCAACCACTTTTTGAGGTTAATTTGCGGAACCTACAATTTTAGATGGGTTCTGAGCCACCAAAAGTAGCGAAAAGACACTTGTGAAAATTTACAGAGGCGCCGGCTGGAATTTGAACCTTGACCTTTTGCTTTGAAGACCAGAATCTTATCCACTAGGCCGCGGTGGCTTCCAATTATTTTCAGATACTTCGATGAATTTTTGAGGTATCACGGGCTCGAAAAGTAACGCCGATTCAATGGGTCTCATCTAATCGGCTCCTTTCTTATTATTGGCAATTTTCTGAAATTCTTTCAAGAAATTTGAAGAGTCGACTGTGTCGGTATTCAACCCCCCTCCTGATCAAAAAAGTCAGCGCAAAAAGTTCAAAAATGCCACGAAAAATTCTGTCCACGAGGATCCATGAGGGTTTCGCGTTGACGGATTCCACGAGCATTCCCGAATTCTTCATTGGGAGTCTGCGAGGGTTCTATGGGGAATCACTTGTGGACTCTTCAAACCGGGCTTTGAAGGTGCCACGGGACCAAGTCTGACAATGAGTAGGGAAAGATATACCGCACTTTCACGTTCCAGCTACTCAATGAATCACGTAGAAAAAAACTCGAGGAGATAGTTCTTACAATCATTGAAGAAGCCTTTTCAATTTGAAGAGTTCGAAATAACACTTTACCAGGAAAAAATGAATTAAAATATGCTTGTGAATAGACTCACTAGGACGGTATCCGATTCGCGGATCACGAATTTGGCTGGATCTTTTGGAATCGTCTCCGTTCCACATACATAAAGATAGTATCTACAGCCGCAGTATCTAACGTTCGAGTGATTTCGATTTTTGGAAACCGTATATTTGGGTGTAATAATAATCCTGATGTCATAGATTATAGCTCGGAAACGCTTAAGGCTTAGACTCTGCGACTTCAGATATATCATATTTTGGTGCTGAAGGAAAAGGATATCTCAGTTTCAGTCAGCCAAATCCGTGATCCTATAGGAATATAGATCCTATTGGGTCGGTCACTCTCCTGACTAGAGGTTGAAAGGTACTTTTGTTGACATTTCGTAGGTTCGGTTATGAATTTTGCTTCTCGAAAAGCATTTCGACAAAGCTCTTCGAAATAAGAGAATTTCCTCGTCTGATCCTGAAGCAACTCTCTAGGATATTTCAATGGGTTTGACTGTGTGTCCAAGGCATTGAGCGTCGGATTACCATCAGTCTCGTGGACTGGACAATTTTCGTTCCAGCCGCTTCGTCAATGGTTGCGTCTCGTTCTTCACGAACGAATCTCCTCTTCATCGCAATATCTGCACCCTCTTGGAAAATCCCCCCAAAATTACCTCATCAACGTCAACAATATTTCAAAAATACTTTGCTCATCGCGGAACGAGTAGGTACCTGGCCCCGCTCCCAAAACTGACACGAGTCTGATATCGACTGTCCACCGCGCGCATCAGACTGAGGATATCACGTTGTACTAGCGCCGTAATTGGCTTCTCAAATTTGGCTGCCAAAGGGATGGCAAACGCATATCGGTTTGCCCAGGAATCGATTCACTTCTGGGCCAACTGTGGCACAGGAAGCCTCGGTATACGACTGCATACGTGTGCACAGCGCGTTTGATGAGTCAAAGGGTTTGCGCTCGCATAAAGGGCGACTTTGTTGTGCGTACGCGGCGAAAGGTGACTCGCTCTCTTCCGAAACTGATACCGCTCGGGTTTCCCTGCTTCACGAGGGACGTGCGAGATTTCCTTGATGAACATATTAAATTTATGATCGGTCTTTGCCAGCCAATGCATGTCAGCTGATGAGCTGACATTTTACTGAAGATCTAGTTGAAGGGATTCAACTCGACCTGCGTACCCTCGGAGCTCCTCGGATGTGAGCTCGGATCGAAGGGTTTTGAGGGAAAGAGTTTTCTATTGAGATGAGAGATTCAGAAAAATTGCTTCTTCGCTTGGTGTTAGTGCATTTCGCTTTTCCTTAGAAGATCCGCCTCGTATAGGGGACGGACGATCTTCGCCAAGGTTAGTCCACGTCGCACTGACCAAAGTGGTCGATTGCCGAAGAAGTTGATTCGGCTTAAATATGAATCGCAGTCCAATTTGACCGCTTGCGAGAGAGCTGTTCAACAAGCTATCTCTATTTGATTTTGCTGAATTTTTCATCTCGGCAGATTGTGCACCCACTGCCGGGGACAAATTGAACCAATTATTGAACATGATCGATATCGCAAGACATCGATTTTACTCGCTCGCGGGAATTCCAAGTCGTATGAAATTTTAAGGTCGGTCTCTGTAAGCCAATATAAGTCAGCTGATACGCTGACATTTCCTCCTCACATCGAGTTAGATCACTTCAACTCGATAATGCATTAGCTTACATACATTGGCTCGCAGAGACCAATCGGAAAATTTGATACGGTTGGAAATTTCCGCGAGCGAGTAAAATTAATGTCCTGCGATATCCGAGACGATGTAGATCAAATCAATAATCAGGTCGAATATCCTCGGTTAGTGAACGAGCGATGTGAGGTATACGGGTCCGATGCGAAGTGTTCCTCGAATGAATCATTATTAATACGTTCACTGCGGCAATGAAAAACGTCAATCCTTCCTGGTGTGCGGTAGGACCCACATAACTTTACTTCCCATAAGACGGAGATCTCGGCTGGTCCCACCGGTTGGACCCATCGCAGTGAACGTGTATTAAGAGCTTCGGTGGGATTGAATGGTTGCGCAGGATGGATGTAGGGCACCGCCGGACTCGAGTTTTATGAATAAGCAAGCGTTGTGGCTGGGCGGTTTGCGTGCGCGTTATACGTGTCCCCGATCGGGCTTTTGAGTTAGCTTCTTTCGCTTTCGACCTGTCAGCGCGATTTTCTATTCGGGCTCGCAAAGTTAAATATAAAACCGGCAACGGGCTGATCGATTATGAGCTGAGCTTTCACTTTGCGCGCGGCACGCTGGCTAAAGCTCGAGCTTTCGCGAGTATTTACACAGATGGCGAGGGATAGTTTTTTTTTCAAATTCCCCCGAAGCTGTGCACAGGCCGCGTAAATTTGCGACCGCTCAATTTTGGCTTGCAGTTGGCATTTCGAATGGAACGCTCTGGTTCGTTTCTCTCTCTCTCTCTCGGCACACGTGTGCGTGCGCAAAGCTCCAAATTGTTTTCGCGCCAAGCTCAAAGCGCTCGGACTTTCATTAGAGTCCCTTCCGCGCGCCGAGCTTCTAGGTCAATGAACATTCGCAAATTCAAACTCTGCGGCTATTCCTTTCAATCTTTCCCCCGTTTCGGATCGACGAGTGCGGCAAAACTCGTACACGAATTTTCCCACATTTGAAACGTTTCTGCGCAGCGTGGGAGGGAAAAAAGAGAGGCAGGAAGATCGATCAAATTTTTACGCTCGTTCGAGATCACATTCATCCGAGTCGAGCGATTTCGTGGAAAAGGAGCTCCGCGTGGAAGTTGCTAAACGAGTCGTGAAAAACTTTTGCTTTCAGATATACGTCGAAGGATATCTGACGGGAGCTGGGGCTCAGTACGATCCTCCGCGAGACGAGGTCTTGTGGAGAGGGAGAGAGAGCTATGAAGTTTCCCAATAACTAGCTTCTTGCAAAAGGTGGAACGTTGCATTGCTCAAGATAGAAATCTCAACACTCCGCAATGTTCAGAGTCTCGAGTGAGGTTCTGCTCTCGTTCAATCGCACGATATTCATCACATTCTTGCTCTTGGAAATGAATCCTTCCGAGGCAAGAGATTCTCCGCAAAGTTGAAGCGTCGGACATGTTGATGAATCATGATTATCCTCCCTAAGAAAAATATCTCCACTGCTAGTCGAAGGCTTTGATCGTAATGAACAACTTTTTCCAGTTTTTTTCTCAGCTCTCTGGAAATTTTACTCGCCAAAGAGAAATTCTTTTACACTGGGGTACGGCGGAATACTTGCAAAAATTCGCAAATGCGCCTCTCTTTCCTCCAAGATGCTCTTCATTCAACAGGGCATCTTGAACGCTTCATTTTTTACCCCTGCTGCCATCTGGTTGCTACGGTACGTTTTCGAGATCCCTTCAGCTGTGCAAATCTCTCGCCTTTGCCTTTGACGGCTTCGTGGTAGAGCTTCAAAGGAGGATGGCAAATTGTCTTCACAACCTTCGCGCCCTGATTCCACTCACTCAATTTGAGCCGCTTGAATCTGCAATCTGGATATCACATAACGTTGTGGCAAATTCTTCCATTTAGATCTTATATTTAATCATCCGAGTTTGAAATTTGAACTCAACATAAATATTCATGCAAATGTGCACTTGTTCAGAAATTCCATGTTTTTCTCGCAAGTTACTCTTCCAACAGTATCATCTTTCAGTCTTTTTCGCGTGAATTCCTTAGTGCTACCCGAGTATACCTACATAGATTTTAGCAGATTTTTCTCAAGATTTTCTCATCTTGATTTGACGTATATGATGCAAGCTTTGGCATCCTGTAGCCCTTCACTGTGTCTTGTGCTTCATCCTAGAAGTCGTTCTTTGAGTTTATCTTAATCGACCTTCAACTGTGTGACTGTTTCCTTAATGGCTCGATAAATTTCTGATGTACGAGAATGATTTGTACTTCGCCACTTTGACCATGATATCCTCCAACATTTTCAAGCTCGTTGTTATTATTTGATAGAACTCGATTTTTCGACTTGGTAGATACAAAATTTGAAAACTTTTCAAGTAATTTCTCCTAATCGTCGAAGATTAAAGATGAAATGTAGATCAAATGAGGAAAATCTAAAAGATAGAGATTTCCGGTCATCATAACACGTCAATATTCAAATACTCGCATCTCTTACTTCGGCACTTTGTGAATATTTTCTAAAATGATAAGAACCAGGAAAAATGACCACTTCATATGAACTTTTCATTGAGCTCATCTTGCATAATGACTATGTTACTTGGACTGTAAATTTTTAATGAATCATCTTTACGAATCGTTCTTTTTCATGGTCATAACTATCTGGTTGCTGGCGGATCACAAAAATTCTCTCAATGATCCACATATGATGAACTCCTCTATTGTGGTCGTATAAAAAGCATTCTCGAGACGGCTCAGACTCTTAATTTACAGTGAAAGAAAACACTAGTGAAAAACTCATTCCTTTCTTTGCAAGCGTACGTCTCTATTGTTTTCTCTACTGTTGATAAAATGCGAGTCACATGTGAGTCCGAGTAATGGTATTATTAATGAGGAACACTCTTGCGAGAGGAGTGAGGGCTCCGGTGATTCATCCTCCGCTGTTTCAGTTCTATAAAATTTTTCCGCGTCTTGGGGTCTGAAGAACACTCTCGAGATTACACTTTTGATCCGTGTCTGCCTCTGCTTGTTTTCGTTCTTTCCGCCACTTTCTTTCGCTTACTCGGTTCCTCACTCGTGCTTTACAATTCTCTCATTCTCATTTTCCTCCCCCCCTTTTTTTCTCTTTCTGTTCTCCCCTCATTCGTATAATCAGCTTCACATCTCTCGCACGAAAAACGTTTTTGTAGGCAACATTTTTTCACAAAGTACGAAATACACACGAGAGCAGAGGTGATGGTAAACTGGAACAATGCCCAAGTCGTGAGCGAGCGGCCCACACCCGGAAGCCGTCTGAAGCTGGACAACGGCGACGTATTTTAGCATTTTCTCCACATCCCAATCATACTTTCTTATCTCTTTAAACTTTTCTTCCCGCCTTTTTTTTCTCGTTCCCGTGTATTTTTTATAACTATTTTCAGTTTGTTCACAATGACAATAACCACGGAATCACAAGCTGAAGGCGACGCGTGAATTTTTACTCTCTTCTGATTTGTCAGATTGACGATCAATTTAGAAAAATTGATCCAATTCCTGAGGATGCACAAAAATTATCCAAATGTTCCTCAAGCTCCCATGCCGCTCAGATACTTCTCGACCAGCTCTCGAGAACTCTTTCCAGAGTAGATGTGGTTTGGAAATGAATTTACCACAGAAAAGAATTATTTTGTGGTTGAAGGGACGGAGTCGCCCCTGAGTCATTTTAAATAATCAAGTATTTACTCATTTGAGTGATATCAATCATTAGTCGATTCGATTTAGTTTTGAAATCAAATAGCTATGCAACACAATGAAAAATAGTATATTTCGAAAATAGTGTAAATACTGGTTTCCGCATTCCGAGTCGTATTGTTAGGTCCAAGTCGAATGCGACTCAAAGGAAAGAAAGAAACTAAATTATTTCGAGGAAGCATAAACAATTACGTCCGAGTGTCGAGTTACAGTTGATCCTACTTCACGTGTTTTTTTCACTCGGATTTGATTATCCGCGGTTGGACGAATGCCTTCACTCCTGTTTTTACACGTGAGACTCCTTGATTATCCGCGGATTCGAATTTCCGATGAGACATAAGACTCGAGATTACACAAAATCGTTCGGATCAGAGGATTCGTACTTTCTGCGCCCTGAGGCGGAGAAATAGTACAGTCTTTCTTCGTTAACACAAACACTGTGAACACGAATTCCCTCGATAACCCGAACAAAATTTCAGCGCCGTCAAAACTGTATGGCCTCTTACGGACGATTTTCGAGTTAACATGAATCTCGAACGATTTTCCGGCACCGTCGAGGTAGATATCCTGGTCAATGCGAACTTGAAATTGTAAACAAAGTCAAAGCTGAGTGAGCGCAAGGAGTCGTCTATTGATTTGGGTACAAAATTTGCTGTATTAAATGAAGTTGGTACAGCTCATCAGAGAAAATGTGAAATGCTTGACAGGTTTGGTATCCCTAGATCCACATTGTCAACCATCGTCAAAGACAAGGACCAAATCTGTAATGCCGCTGCATCTGGAATCGCGTTGCCAAAAGAAAAACGTTTACGTGGTGCTAAAAATGAAGGCTTGAAAGTGGAGCTATTTTCATGATTCTGTCAAGTGCATGCAGAAAATATTCTAGTTAGTGGTGGTTTGATTCAAGAGAAGGCTTCTAATGATCGCAAGAAAATTAGACCTGAACAATTTCAGGGCTTCTAGTAGTAGGTTTACAAATTTTTCGCCTACCCGATCTGCTGTCTTATTCTCTTTGAAGACTTCATATGCTGCTACCTTAAATATTTAGATTGAATTTCTTGATAATGTGGAAAGAATAAGTTTCGAGTATTATGCAATGAATCCTGGGAAATCCCATCATCAATCTTTGTACTGATTTATCAAAGTTACTGCAGAGGGTCCAAGTCACATACACCATACATGTGTGTTATGACTCTATGTTTCCATATAGGATTGATCAAATTATTTAGTTTCTTTGTGTTCTTATGACAAATAGTAATACTTGAATTCAGATACATCCAATCACAGCATCCTTTCTAGTTTATTGTGATCAACTGATGCAGCATGTAGGTGATGGATAATGAGCACGAATCTATTTGTGACAGCAGATTATCATGAATGAGTTCGATATGATCTGGTCACGCAAATTAATTCGTGTTGATTGGATAACACGAATTAATTGAAATCTTTCGATCTCCCCATCACCTCGTCAACACGAACGAAATTCGCGTCCGAACCAATTCGTGTCAACGAGAAAAGGCTGTGTACGCAAATAGCTTGCATGGGTGCTTTTCATGGCACGGTAGCATCGTCAACCGAAAAATCTTTCCTTTGTAAAATCTGACTATCTCGGTCTCGAGTAGCTCCAATTGCTTGTTCTCTAGCTCATTCCGCGAGTTAGGGAGCGAGGTTTAAAGTGGGTCAAACTTACAGCAAGTTGAAGGATCTTGGAGTAGTCCAGAGTTATGGCGATCTAATAAAAAGTGATTTTCCAGCCGATAGGGAGCAGTTTCAGCACACTTGCCGTAATTAGCCTCACAAGATGTTCTTACACTTATGGGATGTGCAAATTTTTTTAGTGCATTGACAGGGAATACACTGATACTTCTCAATCTGAGATGAACGACATTAATTAGACTAGTTCCTCACTTCGCTTAGAAACTCCACCGATTACCAACAAATATACCGAAAGTATACCTTTTTGAGCCGCAAGCATCATCGAAAGACCTAATCATGCATTTTCCTATAAAATAGAGCAGCTCAACAGCTTTATCCCGATCAATATGCTAACTCCTTTGGGCATCTAAGAGGAACGAGCTCATCTCAGAGCTTCCGTTCGAGCTTTTGCATGTTGATTGCAAAGGGCGACGACGCAGCAACTCCTGCAGGGATTGAAAATCATCGCTTCAAAGACAGTCGCAGCTAATAAATCGCCAACTATTGGAGAGCGCGCTTTCTTGCCCTTGACGACATTAATTAAACGCGGGACTCGGGGACGATGTTATCGCCATCGCCTTGGTTCACACGTGCAGAGAGAAGCCGTGATTAATAGCCGGGACGCAGAAAACGCTTGATAGCGGATAGGGGATTATAATTCTCTTCCTCTGCTCGGCTCGGGATCAAGATTTTATGAATAACGATGGAAAAAGGAGCAAACAGAGCGGAGGACAAGGAAGAAGGAGAGCACGCGGGGGAGGAGAGGAAGAGCTTTCAAGCTCCGTGACCCGGGGAGAATTTTTAC
This sequence comes from Eretmocerus eremicus, assembly GCA_030522705.1. Classification (NCBI taxonomy): domain Eukaryota; kingdom Metazoa; phylum Arthropoda; class Insecta; order Hymenoptera; family Aphelinidae; genus Eretmocerus; species Eretmocerus eremicus. The sequence goes on from JAPYYZ010000843.1 coordinate 17,523, forward strand.
TCTTGTCGGTGTCGGGGGAAGAACAGAGCCGCGCGCGAATATGTAAGTCTTCCTTTTGCTCGTTTACTGAGCTGTCAATTTGCGTCGCTCTTACATCTTTTTCCCAACGCAGCCTTTGTTTTGCTCAATTTGCGGGTGAGACACAGAAAGGAATTGCCTGTAAATTTTCCTGTCTAATATTGTAC